>NW_006495273.1:15399975-15415934 GCF_000471905.2 Amborella trichopoda | reverse complement strand
ACTACTATATGTTTACATATGACGTATACGTAAGTTAATCTAAGCTTTTTCATATATATATATATATATATATATATGAGCCTTTTATCACTCTACTCAACAAATTGACTTAAAAACCAACTCAACAAAATAGATGTAGTGAAATTGTAGTGGACATTTTCGTCCATTAAAAATACTTTTTGGGCATTAAAAAATGATTTTTGGGATACGGGGTTTTCTTCTCCATCTCTATCTCTAATGTATAAAAGTAGTTTTGTGTACATAAGATCTTGAGCAACAAGCAGATACAATGGCTGGAAACTCAAATTTACAAATCATTCCACTTGCAAAAGAGATACATAATGTTGAATCAGGGCTTCAATAGCATGTTCCCTCGAAACACCAAAGCCACAATGAAACACAAGTTGAAGACGGGGTAAATAGCACGTTCCCCAGGAACACCAGTCGCTAAGCCTTAAAAGCCGCCAAAAACCACGTTTTCGGAGACACAAAAAAAGCTCCAAATTGATTTCTTACACCCTAAAAGCAGTTCTCTATTGGAACAAAATAAATGATTAGGAGATCCAAAAATGCCATGAACCTGCTGTTGAAATTAAATATGGCGTCTCTTTTATCATTGGGTAGAGGATGGGGGCATCAGAGGTTCTTAGGGGTTTCAAATTAAATCAAATTGGCAGAAGCACGTGATTGGCAACACCGAAAAGAAAACCCCAAAACTCTCACCAAAACTGGGTTTTTCTTGAATGATCATCCATGGTAGAAGTTGCAGAGGGGGGAGACTAGTTTATGGTTATAGGGACCTTCTTGATCAAGGGAAGACGGAGAAGGTGCACAGTTTTTTGGCACTTAAAAACTGTGCGGGAGTAGAAAACCCCATGCCCCAAAAAGCACTTCTTTTAATGCCCCCAAAAAGTTATTTTTAATAGACAAAAATACCCACTACAATGTCTCTACATCTATTTTGTTGAGTAGGTTTAGTAGAATGATAAAATGCTCATGTGGTGTGGGAGCTGTGAGCACCCTACATATATATATATATATATATATATGGGTTTTGTTAAGGTGAGCCTACTAGCTCACATAATAGTATAAACCCAATGATCCATATTGAATCTGAACTGATTTGAAGGCCGAGAGTGTTTAAATTTTAATTTTTTTTTCTACAAATCCAAATCAGTTGAAATTTTAAGTGACTATTCTTCTCATCAAGCCGCACCCAATAAAAATATAAAAAACATAATCCGCAAAATTAAAAAAAACCAAAATACCCCCAAAACTTTATGAGGGTATTTTGGTCATTTTTTTCATGTAAAATATTTTTTTTTAATATTTTTTCAATATTCATCTATTTTTTATCAACACACGTCTAAAATTTCAAGTGATTTGGATTTGTAGAAAAAAAAAAAAATTGACACTATAGGACATCCGTGATCGTTAGGTAGGCCCAGATTCAATCTGGCCCATTGGGCTCATTTTTTCTTGTGAGCCCATTGTCTCACAGAAGCTTTTTCCTATATATATATGGAAGATACTACAAAACACCTATAGGCGAAAATGAACAGTGATTTCACCTACCCTCATCATCGTCCAAAGTTCATCGCACAGCCACGATTGTCCGATAGTGTTTCATTTTTCATTTTCCATTTTTTTCTACAAATCAGAATGACTTAAAATTTGACTCGTGTGTTCATTAAAAACAGGCAAATCTACGAAAAATATCAAAAAAATATTTTACATGAAAAACATTGACCAAAATACCCGCACAAAAGTTTCAAGGGTATTTTGGACAATTGTTTTTTCGCGAATTATTTGTTTTATATTTTTATTAAGTGTGCCTTACTAAGATGTACACGAGAACCAAATTTAATATCATTCCGATTTGTAGAAAAAAATTGAAAAATGAAACACTACCGGACAATCGTGACCGTATGATGAACTTTGGACGGTGATGAAAGTAGACGAAATCACTGTTCATTTTCGCCTATAGCCATTAGGAAGACTTTTCATATATATATATGGATGGAGGGAGGGATGGCCGATGCTTGTAGAATATTAAATGTCCTACATGTATAACGGCATAAAAATCAGACGTAGAAATCTTGGTGCTCCTCCAAGACCACTAAGACTTGGTGAGCCACACAGAGAGAGAGAGCACCAAGGCACTACTGACACCGTGACTGCCCCCCACCACTACTGTGTTGGTGTGTGCAGTAGTGGTAGAGGCAGTAGCGGTGGAAAGGATCTCGCTAAAATTTTGGTGGTCCCGTAGGGCAACAGAAACTTTTTCCGACATATTTGTCTGTGTAGCTTGGTAAGCATGGTTAACAAGAGATGTGTCGCGGTCCAAACCAGAATAATAGACGCGCAAGGTAATTGCGAGTAATTGAGATGAGGGGCTGGAACTGCAGGGAAGTGTTATCGACTGTATCTTCATGATTCTTCTCCCCAGATTTTACAGCTGAGGCCATGCCAGTTCCAAACAGAGGGGGAGGCTTTGAATGCATTTTGGGGGAGAGCGTAGCAAGGAGACCGTGTACGACACAATGTATTATTTCTTCCAGTTCAGCCGAGGATGGTACTGAGAGCTCTGCCACCTGTGCATGAATTGCCAACCAATTCATCACTTACATGATTGGGGTTATGCACCAAACAAGGAACTGGAAAAACCAAGCGTAAAATCGGTTCCTCTAAAAACAATATGGCATCCAAGGTACTTACATAACCAAGTGCCATACTCATAGAATTCAAGTTCATGCATTTGTATACAGGTCCAACTAAGATCAATACAGAATTCATCAGCGATATAAATCAATACAGAATTCATCAGAGATATTTTTCTATGTACACTAGGAATTCTTGGCCACTGCCATGTCAAATATTATAAATTGTATTGCCTAATACCTCTTATATATGAGAAGGTGCTTTGGCAGTACCCAGAGTATCTAGAGTTAATGGATCAGGAAACATTAGCGACTTTCCTAGGGCTATCCATTTAATGTAGGACAATGTGAGTCAGTATCCTTTATGTTCTATTTTGGTTATAAAAAACATCAATGAGCAGAGTATGTAAAAGAGGAGATGGCATTGGGAGGCGCCATGAAGAATGACACTACCATGAAGTAACACGTTAGATGGGATTGCAAGACCAACTGTACATGTAAGCCCTTACAGATGGGATTGCAAGACCAACTGTACATGTGAGCCCTCACAGAGCATATTCATCCATAGCCCACATGAGATCCCATGAATGGCTTGAATTTCCTAATCCAGCAAAGTTCTTTGGAATTTCCCTTTTATTTGAATTTTACGATGTAGATGTTGAGGAGAAGAGTATTATTAAGACTAGATTCCTAATATAAAAGTGGAATGCCTAAGGTTTTCTTTCTCTGAAAAAAACAAAGTATGCGCACATGCAGAAGTTTGTTGCTCGATAATTTATAAGCAACTCATCCTAAACAAGAAATAATTGGTGTAGCAACAACCATGGTGCGGATACGATAAACTGACCGAAAAAGAAAAAAAATTTAATGAATAAATTAAAATAAATAGAAACAAATGATTGTCACAAAGGACCAAATGGAAAGTCGTAGTACACAGAAAATTAGTAAATGGAAATATGAAGAGAACTTCTATTGAACAAATTGGAAGCTAACAAATGTTAAAACACTATTAAAGGCAAATAAGATTCATGCAAAACATTTGCATGGCCTGCAATGCACACATGTAAGATTAATTGAATAGATAATAGAAATGTAACTACAAACTTATCAAAAAAAAAAAATAAATAAATAAAAATGAAGGCATCTTGGTCTGCAAATTCCGAATGATCAAAACAAGCATAATAATGCAGACGGGCAATTTCACGATGCAGATCAGTGCAAAGCAATGCACATGTGTGCAATGGTTGGCACACGTTTAGTAGGAAAGCATAGGATAGAAATGTAAACTTTCGATTATTTTATGTTCATCATTATCAGAACCAGATACTTCAATCAGAGAATCAGCACACGGAAAAAAGACACAGAACCTTAGGAAGATGACTTCAAGGGCCAGCAAAATGCGTTAAGAGAGCTATTTTAACAAAGATGACACAAAGTCAAATGCTGAGATGTATGGATGTAAAGAATTAAATTGGTTTCCATTACGAGTTTTCTTTCAATTAAGAAACCCATAAGAGTGGTTTTCTCATTCTTTAATCAATAGTTTTCTTTTTTTGTAACTATTCACTGTATTAAGTATCAAGTAAAAGAGTTAACAGCATATTTGGAGCTCACAAAAAATAGCCTACCCTAAAAAAAGGGTGCCCTGTACAAAAACCCTCTAGGGGTGCAAAAATCAATCAATCTATACAATGAATCACAGTTACTATCTCAGTATCACCAAAAGGTGTAAAGCAGCCCTGTTGAGGGACTGTTTGAGGCACCTAGCATAGCACGGAGGTCAGCTTCAGCATTTGCTTTCCCTCCAAATGTGTTTCCAAGTAACAGTGAGGGAGCTTCACTGTGGCATCCATGTACCATAAGATCACCTCTCCCCCTTATAGACCCTTTGGTCGTGCTTCCGGTCTTTGGAAGTCCATAAACCATAGCCGGAAATCAGTCCTTGCCAGCTTATCTTCGCTAGAGGGCGGAAGGAAAACTTTGTCAAGCACGGCTGACATGGCAATAAACTCCTGCAGATCATGATCCATAAGGGCTCTCCTGAAGACTAGGCTCCATGATCTAATGGGGTTATCCATGGGGAAGCACAGTAGCCAAATGATCCCTTGCTACTCGATAAAGAGGGAAATAAATTTTTGACATCCGGAAGTGGTGCTTGGATTTTCCAGATGTCAAGACCCCCTTGGGCAACAGGTGAACACACCTTGTCACATGCAATAAGGTGGTATTTCCGACCCTCAGTACCAGACCAAAGGAAATTTCTCATTAACTTCTCATCAATTTTGCATACTGCCACCACTTCCCTAGCAATGGAAGGTTGTTTGCTTGGATTTTCCGGATGCCAAGACCCCCTTGGGCAATGGGTGAACACACCATGGCCCATGCAATAAGGTGGTATTTCCAACCCTCAGTATCAGACCAAAGGAAATTTCTCATTAACTTCTCCAATCTGGCCACAACTGCTGCAGGCATATGGAACATTGACATCTCAAAAATGGGGATGCTTGAGAGGGTAGCCTTATTGAGGCTTTTTACGACCCACAAAGAGAGGTATGTACGCTTCCAGCCTGCAAGCCTTCTGCCGAACTTGTCAATGATGTGACTCCATTGTTCGAATCTTGGTTCCCCTAGGCAAAGGGGCAGGCCAAGGTATGAGAAGGGAGGTCTTCTGCTACACAACCCCATCTAGCACCAAGGAAATGAACAACTACGGTCTCCATACAGACCCCCATCATCTTTGTCTTGGTCAAATTGACCTTGAAGCCCATTGCGAACTCTAAGAACTTCAAAAATAAAAAGGAGGGAGTCAACTTGCTCCACCGAGGCATCACATAATAGTAAAGTATCATCTGCGTACTGCAGATGGGAGATGGAGAGACCATGAGGTGAGGATTTGAAGCCATGGAGGTATCCGGCCCCATAGGATCTCGATATAGACCTACTGAAGACCTCTGCTGTGATGGCAAAGAGAAAGGGGGATAATGGGTTGCCCTGGAGGCGGCCCCTAGAGGAAAGAAAGAAACCAACTAGAGAGCAGTTTAGGAGGACCGAGAAATGGGGATTTGAGATGCAACCCCTCATCCAGAATCTCCAACGCTCTTCAACCCCATTCATCCAAAATGTCCCAACTAACATGATCGTAGGCCTTCTCCCAATTGAGCATAATAATAAGCCCAGGAGTCTTTGAAAGCATGAGGGAGTGGATGCATTTGTGTGCAATGAGTGCCCCGTCAAGGATTTGCCTATCTTTAACAAAAGCCCACTAAGAAGGGGAGATAACCCAGCCTAACACTTCCTTGAGTCTCGAGGCTAAGACTTTGGATAAAAAGGAAATATTGATAAGGCCGATGGGCCTGAAGTCTTTTAGTTCTTCGGCTCCTTCGATTTTGGGGATGAGGACTAGGAAAGTGGCATTCATGGCCTTGTTGATGATGCTCCGAGAATGGAATTCAGCAAAGAAAGATAAGATATCGGGTATAAGGAAATCCCACAAAGCCTTGAAAAAGGCCATTGGGAAGCTGCAGCCCTGTCTTGGCTGATACTGGTGCTGGCTTTCCAAATTTCTTCCTCTTCAAAGGGGCATTCCAGCCATGAGACCTGGTTTGGAGGGAGGGACAGGAAAGAAAGGTCTGCCATAATGGAACGAGGGGTAGATGGTGAGATGAAGGAGGAGGAGAAAAGCCAATTACTGCTTGTTCGATGAGATGAGACTGGTCTAGGACCGAGATGCCCACTTTGAGTTGGGAAATGGAGTTGTCCCTCCTACATTTTGCAATGCGGTGTAATAAGGCCATGTTGAGGTCCCTGTGGTTGAGCCATTTGATTCTAAATCTTTGGGCCCAATAGATCTCCTTAAGCAAGAGAAAGTGGTGTTCCAATTTAGATTGGGCACGAGATTGCCTCTCGTCCAGGGATAGAATTCTACTTTCTTCAATCATGTCCCAAGACTGGATAGAGCGAAGGAGCTCCGTTTTAGCCGCTCAAAAGTTGCCAAGGAGTTGGGACTTCCACAAATTTAGCTGATCAAAAGTTATTTGGTCATTTGGATATCCCTAGCTGAATATTTTTCCCAATGAGTCCCAAGTAGATTACATTTTGGAACTATTAAAGAATAACTTATGTATTGGGGCATTTCTATCATACAATACTTATTTTCATCAAGGGTATT
Organism: Amborella trichopoda; assembly: GCF_000471905.2. The sequence goes on along the minus strand of NW_006495273.1, from coordinate 15,409,106 downwards.
TTTGTCCTTTGTAAACCTAAACAAACATTATAAATAAAGATATTAATAGGACATGGGGTGACTGAATCTCATGTCTCTCTCTCCTCCCTCTCTTTCATCTTTTATCTCTTCTCTTTCTTTTCCTCTTCTTTCCCCTTTCTCTCCAGTTGACACTTTTTACTGCTCAGCACTATTCATGGCAATGTTCACAGTACTATTCACAGAGAAGGAAATTAAAAGAAGGATGATCACCAGCACCTCAAACAGCCGAACGATCTTCATCTTTTTCTGCAGATCCTCATCATGTTCCTGAACCTACTCCCGAAGTTGAAAGTATTGATCTTCAAAATGGCACTTTCTTCCATTTGTGTACCTAAATCTTATCAGTAAGCTCTTTGAAATGCTGAATGGAAGAAAGCTATGGATGAGGAAATGGCTGCACTTGAGTCAAATGGTACTTGGGAGCTCACTGATTTGCCAGCAGGACAGAGACACGTTGGGTGTCATTGGTTACATACCATTAAGTACCAGCTAGATGGATCTATAGAGAAATTAAAGGCTAGACTGGTGGCAAAAGGATACACAAAAATTTGGTTTTTTATTATTTTGAGACATTTGCTCATGTGGCCAAACTTAATTCCGTTAGGGTACTTATATCTATGGTAGCAAATAAGGGGTGGTTATTATGGCAACTTGATGGTAAGAATGCCTCCCTCCATGGCGATTTACAAGAAGAATTCTATATGGAGCAAGAGCAACCATCAGGGTTTATTTCTCAAGGGGAGTCAAACAAGGTATGCAGATTAAAGAAAGCAACCTATGTCCTCAAGCAGTCACCACGTACATGGTTTAAGAAATTCAGCGTACTTGTCATAACATATTGGTTTCAGCGGAGCCGTGTGGATGATTAAGTATGTATTAGAAAACAAGCTGCTAGACCTATTATCTTGGTTGTTTACGTTATTATTATAGGCATTGATCAAGACGGAATTCAGAAGATGAAAAATTATCTGCAATAGTATATTCAGACCAAGGACTTGGGGCAACTGAGGTATTTTCTTAGGATTGAAGTAGCTTAGTCACAATATGGTATTAGTCTATCCTAAAGGAAATATGTAGCTGATTTATTAACAGAAACATGGATGTAAGGAGCTAAACCGGTTGATACCCCCATAGATCCAAGTTCCAAACTTTCAATGGATCAAGGAGACTTACTAGAAGCATTGATTCAAAACAGCAATCTGCCCAGCGCCTAGGCGGGCTAGGGGACCTGGGCAGACCAACAAGGCAGTTTGTCCTTGGGGCCCCACCTAGGGACACTAGACGCCTGCCTAGTACCCCGCCTAGGCGAGGGGTATCTAGGGTGCCTAAGTGGGCGCCCAGGGGACTGAACCCACCTAGGTGCAAATTACCCATTGGATGAGGTAATTTTGGTATTTTTTTTGTTTGGATTATACATGCATTTTTTATACAAAATTTGGACCTAAAACATGATTATTCGAAAACCCTTGCCCCCTTTTGAACCTAGTCCACCCAAAACCTGGGCGCTAAGCGACCTAGAACCCCTCCTCAGGGAGCGCCTACGGGCCCCCCGACATTTTTGGAGAACACTGAATAGAAGATCCTGACATATATAGAAGACTTGTAGGTAGACTTATCTACCGAACAATCACTAGACCAGATATGGTCGTCTTTGTTGTGAGTGTGGTAAGTCAGTTTATGCATTCTCCTAGAACACCACATTGGGAAGCAGAACAATTGTGAGATACCTGAAGGGAGCCCCAGGCTGAGGACTCATCTACAAGAAGAATGGCCACTTCGGTATTGAGAGTTATTTTGATGTCGATTGACACGATCACCTTCAAATAGAAGATCTACTATGGCCTACTGCACCTTTATTTAAGGAAACTTAGTTACTTTGGAAAAGCAAGAAACAAAATGTGGTGGCCAGATTTAGTGCAGAGGCTTAGTATAGAGATGGCTCATACTACATGTGAGTTTAAGTGGCTGAAAATCTTGATGCACGACATGGGTTTTCCATTTACTGAACCAATGAAGATGTTATGTGACAATCAAGCAGCCATTCATATTGCGAGCAATCCAGCTTTTCATGAAAGAACAAAACATATTGAAGTGGATTATCACTTAATTCGTGAGAAAGTGACCACAAAGCAAATAACAACCCCATACCTGAAGTCATCAAGGGGCCGTCACTTGGTGTGACGGTAAAAGGCTCGGGTAGCCAGTGTAAAAGCGCAGGTTCGAGTCCTCAGAGCGGCCACTTTGTGCATAAAAAGCCAAAATTATGACCGTTTCCAGCTCACCCCTCTTGGGACCCTGCGTAGGCAGGACCAGCACCAAGTTACGACCTTTTATACGTGAAGTCATCAGATCAATTGGCTGACATATTCTCCAATGCGCTTAGTAGTAACCAAACTCAACATATTTGTTCCAAGCGGGGCATGCTTGACATCTATTCCCCAGCTTGAGGGGGAGTGCTAAAGAATAACTTGTTTTGTGTATTGGGGCATTTCTGTCATTTTTATACACTTTAGGATACTTATTTTCACTAAAGGTAGTTTTGTCCTTTGTAAAACCTAAACAAACATTATAGATAAAGATATTAATGGGCCAGGGTGACTAAATCTCATGTCACTCTCCTCTCTTCTCTTTCATCTTTTCTACCTTCTCTCTTTCTTTTCCTCTTCTTTTCCCTTTCTCTCTCTAGTTTTTGACACTTTTTACTATTCATAGTACTGTTCACAGGCACCAAGTTTGGTGGGACAAGATAATCCCAACACGCATATAAAAAGAGATATAATCCTGTTCTGAACATAAGTAAATTTTAGGGTTGGTTTTTTTCCCCAATCTTATCCTTCTCGATTTGAGTGAGGTCCATTACCATATCCAAGGGATTTTCTTATAAGTAATCGCATCACTGACAATTTCATTAGTTTGTTCAATTATTAGAGTTGTGTTTGCTTTGTGGAAACAGCAGTTCGCTTTCATTGCATGATTACAAGCATTATCAGCACATGACATTGGATTCAACAAGGGCTATAAGAGCATGAGACTTGCTCCCGTGAACTGCCTTACCTTTCCAAGTTGTAATTTTGTTGGAGACAATGAGAAGTACTCATCGATGAAAATGAGTGAATAGATAGTTTATACATAGTACAAGCATGACAATGATAGAAGAACCTTGAGGGTATTTGTAGAATAAGTGACCAAACTATGTCTACGGGACGACCACATAGAAACGAACTACAGAAATGAAATATCTACAATGTCCCAATGGACATGATAAAATGCAGTAAGAGTAATCCATCTCTTAGAAGGAAGTTAGGGGTTCTCTATCTTTATATGAGGGACACGTTCCCTTGTGACCTTTATTCCTTGTTTTTTTAATTAATTCCTTTCATCCTTCTTGTCCTTGAGTTTGTCATTTGGTTTATGTCTCTCATGCAACTTAAATTTAACTAATTGATGTATTCTTCTATAGCTAGTTACTAATAAAATACTTCATTCATGTCATACAAGTCACCACTCCAGGTCCCACGGTGGATTGAAGAGCATAAGGACAGAATAAAAATTCCTTCCACGTGTACATGAATATGACTACACAAATTGAGGGGGAAAAAGGTCTGCATTGTTATCTCATTTCCACTCCAAACTTGCAACAGACTACAGAAACCAAATAAATGAACGAACCTTTTCAGGCTCCAAGGACCTCAAGTAATGTAACAAGTCATTCTTTTCTTCCTCAACAACGTGTTGCATCTGCAGAGCAGCATTTTTTCGACGCAAATCACGCAATTCCTGCCAATTCAAATCAACCTTTCAGGAGGATGTACCATGGAAACTACAAAAAAGAAGGAATTATAAAGGTGAAGCAGAAAATATCAAATGCCCAGAAAAGGGCAACAAAAAAAAAAACAACCAGATTTCTGAATTCAGAAAACAATGATAAAATCGAAATAGTTGAAATAAAATGAAATAATTTAGAGATGAAAATCAATATACGGAATCAAGTAAATAGTACAACATTTACTATGAACGCGTCAAACTAAGTTGATAAAAAATGAAGAATGATATATACAACAGCTTCCATCATATAACAGAAAAACCCAAAATCATTTCAGCAATATCAGTAAACCAGAGCACATATCATTCACGGAACATTAAATTGAGGGCTAGCATTTATAAACCTTTGCACATTGTATTAGGGAAAAAAGGAAACAGATGAGCATCGCATTGTTATGTTTTGGGCATCCAATGATGTGAGTTGTTGTAGCTGCTAAATCCGGTGGAGCATCAATGGCATCGGACAAGGGGAACAAATTCCACCATTGAGCCCAAGATTGTTCCCTCTTAGTTGAACAAAAAGCATTCAATTAACCTTGCCTCCCAGTTACTAATGAGTATTAGAAGTCTTTGCACATCATATTAACAAAAAATCCCATAATCATTTCAGCAATATCAGTAAACCAGAGCACATATCATTCATGGAACATTTAACTGAGAAATAGCATTTATAAAACTTTGCACATCATATTAGGGGTAAAAGAGAAACGGATGAGCATCACATTGTTGTGTTTTGGCGATCCGATGATACCGGTTTTTGCAGCTGTTGAATCAGGTGGAGCATCAATGACATAGGACAAGCGGAACAAATTCCACCATCAAGCCCAAGATTGATTCCTCTTAGTTGGACACACAGCATTCAATTAACCTTGCCTCCCAGTTACTAATGAGTATTACACGTCTTGTTTAGTTTCTTAGGATTAATTTGCCGGTCTGGTATGCAACGTCAATCACTATTTCCCTGATTTTTGGTGGATCTCAAGAATCTCGTTAGGAGATTTCCTGTGAACTTCATAATTATCATAGAACCTATGGCAATTAGAATGGGGTTGTGTGAGATGATCAACTGGTAGAATAGTTGGGATATTGAATTTCCAAGGGGCAGATATCAACGTAGTTTTGATCCTTCAACTGACATGTCAGATTCTTAACCCCTGGCTCAATAGTTCATGCCCTATGTAAATACACAAAGAAAAGGTCCACCACAAGTATGCCGTGAGTTGCCTGTCAAGTTGACCTTCTTTGTAGTCCGGAACTTTAATGTAATATCTCCTCTCTCTTGATATTGTAAACTCCTCAGACAGAAAAAGCTCCCTGTGAACAGAACACGAGACACCGGACCCAGCCCCCCCCCCCCCCCCTACCATACACACACACAACCTCCGCCTCTCTTGGGCGCGAGGGGCGGGCAGTTGGCAAGGACAACTTTTGTGCAGGGAATGCTGAAAAGACAGAAGTTCTTTCATTGATCAAAGTGGCAATATCACATCCAATTCAGGCATTCCGATTCCACCGTGGAACATTAAGATAACTTATTTTATACACCTGCTTGCACAAAAATAACATCGATTCAGCAGAAATGGATAGCACTTATGTTGGATATGGTGAAAGAAAATAGAGGTCAGAAAGAATGAACACATATTTCAGTAAGAAAGGAGGTTCACTTGGTCTCATAGTTAGCTACCCAACAAAGACAAGGAAAGATCAATCGAACCTTTTGCATACCATTACCATGGCACATATGAAAATTGCTGATGAATTTGTCAGCACTGTGGATGTATATTGCCCGACGTAGTGAATGACATCTTACTTATCAAATGACTAGTGGAAAGCAATGATCAATGCACCATAACACTTACTAAAGAAAAGAACTAATCACTTATCAGTCATAAAAAATGGATTGTATACGGTGAGATAAAGAATGGATTGGATATACATGAGGTCACAAACGCCCCAAGTTTACGGAAATATTTCTCGGACTTCAAGCGCAGTCAATATTACATCCCAGCTACCCGATTTCACCTCTAATGGCCAGGGGTGATTGTGAACTTTTTGCAGCAAAGACCAATGGTCTTCTTTATACTTTCGCATAAATTAAGAAAACTATACTATAAGGAAAACAAGAATCCCAATGAAGCTGTTTCACTTGGTATATAAGAAAATTTGTGCTTACACTTTTCGCTAAAGATAAACATGATCTCAAGTGAGTAATGTAATCTCGAGCCTCAGGTGTCATCTCCGCAAGTCCGAACAGATTGATTTTCTCCTCAGATAGGTCATCAGGCTTTTCAGAAGTAAATGACAACTCCTTTCTACTGGATAAATGAAACATTCTAGAGTTCCTATCAAGCAACACATCATGGCAATCAAGTCTTGAATGCTCTAGTTTATGTTTTCCTAAGTAACCCTCAGATATATCAAGGTTTTTTTGGAGGAAAAGCTGATATTCCGCATTTCGCAAAGTATACCTGCCACAAAAATCATGCCAATAAATAACAATCAAGAAAAATAAGTAGACTTCAAGAAAATAGACATTCTCATTTTTCTACTCATGCAATAGGATGTGTATAAAGCTACAAGCCTCAAAATTTTGACAAACTTAGTGGGTAGGGGATTAGAGGGAGTCGGGATCCAGCAAGCACAAGAAGCTTTAGATCAACCAGAAGATGAGAACAAAAGAACAATGACACTAGAAAGCAGTGAAAGCTAGATGCAATCCAGATGCCACATGTCACAAGAACAATAAATTTACATCCCCTAAGTAATTAACAGCCATAATTACAAAGATAAAGGTCAAATTTAAAACCATACCTGAAACTAACAAATAGCTGTGATGCCAGATACCATTCTTGATATCCCATATAAATGGTTATGCCAAACAAATCAAGATACTTTTTTGCTACTCAATGAAATACTATTCGGTTTTCAAATGCAACAGATTCTATAAACTCTAGTCATGAGATCCCTGCATATTGCCTAACAAGAGATGCGATGGTATGGATGATCATGTCTGATTTTTTCTCACTTAAATGAAAAACAAAATCATCCACATGCACTATAGAATTTCCACGAACAAAGAACCAAAAACCAAATGTACGTACTGTTACAGATCCATCTGCGACAAGCAGAACACACATAGGTTACAAAATGTTGGAGCTGACCAATAAAGGCTAAGGGTCAAAACCCACAAAAGGGTCTTTGGGAATGAAACTTATATCTACCCAAATCTGATATAACTGAACCATCCATAGGTCCAACAGAACCAAAACAAAATAGCAGCAAGATAAATACTTATTATAGCAATGATGATTTCCCCACAATAGCAGTGGAGGGCAGTAGAGCAAATAGAAAAAAGCTACATTCCATCTAAGGAAAGGGTCAGACATTATGGGATGGCAAAGGATGAGAGTTTCCTTTTTATTTCTTCAGATAAATTAATTGATAAGAAATATGGAACTTCAAGGACCATCTGAACAAAAAGATATGAAAAAATAATAAAAATAACTTCAAAATATTAAAAGTAAATTCACCATTCAACATAACAGATGAGCTGATCAAGTTATTCATGGTTCTTTATATGTAATCCAAGAAATAATCTGTCAAACATCACCAAATCCAACATAAATTTTGCAGTATGTGTTTGTGTGCGTCATTAATTTGCACGCGTGTGTCCAACTAAATGATTACATACACCCCTGATCTAATTTCTACAGCATTAGTTCAAGAGACCAAAAATCTGCTTAAAAAAACTATCTAGGAGGGATTTGTTTGACCCAAATGTTAGGAACGACTCATTCATCATAATGAACAAGCTCAAAAAAAAAAAAAAGGTTTCAAAACAGAAAATGATTTCTTTTTTAGGAGAGAGAAAATGTAGTGAATACAAGCCATTTGTTCTATGAAAGAAAGAATGGTGTTCTCATCAACGTAACATGACCAATTTCCCAAAAAATAAAAAACAAAGAGGACTTCGAGTAATGAAAGGCTCAGAAAAATAAAAATTGGATGACCTATATTCACCAAATTTTCTCTTCCTAGAGAAATCCATTTTCCAAATTTTTTTCCAATTTTTCTCCTTTGCAATGTTTGCTGCGTTCAAGAGGGTGCACGTGCAAAATTGGGGGTTGAACAAAATACACACATATAGGCATTTTTAACTGAGTCTAACAACCTCGATGGAATAATCTCATTGCTATCAGAGATTTTTTCTGAAAAAAGTAGGAGTCCGATGGATCCCCAAGTATTGCACCCATGTGTGTCTCATTTAGGAGCTCCAAATAAAAGTTAAAAAAAAAAAAGAAGAAAAATCCCGAAAATGTCAGGCAAAATTTGTTAGTCATTGACAACCGTCCAGATTGCCCCATTTCCAATCTAGGCTATTGAATCTCTCTCCCAACTATTCCAGATGGGCCAGTGTGTAGATGAAGGACATAATCAACTATCCCTAAAAAACCTCTCCTTAAGGGCTTGTTTGATAATTGGAAGGTAAATGTCCCCTGGAAATTGGAAGTTCTTTGCTAGGAAGAAAGAAGTTATTTAAGGAAGTTCTGAGTGTTATTTAAGGAAGTTCTTTGATAAACTTGCTGGAAAGTTAAAGAAGTTATAGATAGTGTGTTTGACAAACTGTTGAAATATAAAGTCATGTTTATTTAAATATTATTAAAAGATTAATATATTAAATACTATTTAAATTTTATTTTTATATTAGACATAAAACAATATATAATATATATTGTATTGTTAATATCTATTACATACATAAAATATATTATACCACAAAATATATTATATTTTATATTATGCAATATATTATATTACATTAAATAAATATAGATAATATATAACAGCAGAAAACAAATATATGGTAATAATTTAAATATAAATATATGACATTTATAACATACTATAATATATAATATAGTGTCTTTTATATTTATTTTTCATAATATATAATAAAATATCTTATATTACATATATATATATATATATATATATATATATATGGTAATAATTTAAATATAAATATAAGATATTTTATAACATTCTATATTATATAATATAGTGTATTTTATATTTATTTTTCATATATATAATAAAATATCTTATATTACATATATATATATGGTAATAATTTAAATATAAATATGACTATAACATATAATATAGTGTATTTTATATTTATTTTTAATATATATAATAAAATATACTTATATTACATAAATTTATAATATATAAATATCTATTACATATAATATATATAACATAATATAATAAATAGGAATAGGAAA
>NW_006495273.1:15373037-15399955 GCF_000471905.2 Amborella trichopoda | reverse complement strand
CAATAATATAAATAAATAGGAATAGGAAAAACGGTTTATATAAAGGTTGCAACCTTAAAAATGTAGAATTAAAGATGCACCTCAAAAATCCATCGAAAAGGTTGTTTTAATGTTGACAAATCCTTTAATTGATCATCTCGACATCGAGATGTATGAATATGAAATAAATAAATAAATAAAGATTTTGAGTCTCAGTAAAAGTGCATCATGCAACATATTATCTAGACCGCCCATTTTCAAGATTTTCATATATTTATAGATTTGCTTGACTTTGTCCATTTTTCGAATTTAAGATTTTATAATTAACTATGAAAATAGATTTTGAGATAATCCTAGGAATTTTTTATACCAAAATCACATGTTATGATAAAATTTGGAGGTGCTCCTTAATTGGATTGTTTAAGGTTGCAACCTTATAGAAACCACACCCTAACAAATAATATAGTGTATTCTATATTTATTTTATTATATAATATATAATATATAATAAAATATATTATATATTATACAATAAAATATAAAACATATATTATATATTAACGAAACATAATATGTAATATAGTATATTTTATATTTATTTTATTAATATATATTTGTATTATATAGAATATATAATATAATAAATTATAAAGTAATATAATACAATGGGTTTGAGAAACCAAGTTCCAATTTTAAGTTCCATCATTTTAGATGGAGCTTTTCTACTTAAGCACAAGGGAACAAGGAAGTTCTAGGTAGAACTTCTGTACTGTATAAGCTCCATGCATCAAACACAGAACTTGTACAGTAATGGGGAAGTTCCTTCTTCCTCCCCTAACTTCCTGTTATCAAACATGCGCCCTCAAGGTAATAAAAATCCAATCTAGGTGAATTATTGTAATCACAATATTCCAGTATTGTCTTTTTTATCGGATTTATTAGATAATGATGGGGACTCTAATAAATTAAGTAAATGTATGTACTTCATTAAGACTACTAAATATAGTTTCATATTTTAGTGAAAATTAAGAAGATCAACACGTTGAAATATTAACAAATAAAATTGTCTAGTAACTTCAAATTTATATCCAACTCAAAATAGCAAAAAGGGTAAGGTTGTGGTGCCTCAGCTAATCCACCTATTCAAATGCTTCTACATTTCAAAATCCTTCTTGGAGATGGATTTTGGATCCAAAGTTTCACAAATCCATAACCTTGACTCCCATGATCATGAATTTGAGAAAAAATAAATTAAAAAAAATTCAAACCTTATAAATAGTCTATTTTAGAACTTTTCTTTCACCTTGGTTCTTCATGGACCATTAGATCTATATTATAGCTTTGGAGCTGCGAATTCATGGGTCAAATGCAGAAAGCATTTTCAATCATTTCAGATGGGTTTTGGATCTGAAATCCATGGAAAAGCGAAGTAGACTCATGCTCGCCAACGCATAATAAATTTCTCCAATCAAAAATCATCATCCATCATAATAACTTTAACTTACACATCCATTATCAATTCCACTGATATTGCTTCCTAATTGCATTACTGATATTTTAGAAATATTTTTAGGTGACTTATTTACTTTCAGATTCAAGTTGCTAATTTTGCCTTCAGATTACATGTATGTTATTATTGGGAAAGCTTTTTATGACAATAATAATAGGATATTATCAGAATTAGTATTAATGTTTCATAATATCATGATAAAATAAAGAAAAATGAATTGAAAGACAATCGACACTAACAATCCAATATTAAAAAAAATGGTTTCCATCTCCCTCTAAAATATCATTCATATTTTATCCTAATCTTGATTTAAGAAACAATTTATTATGAGAAGAAATTGGAGTGACTTTGGAATTCATATCAGGTTGTCGAAGAAAAGAAAATTTTATAAACTTTGAGAAAATGATTTTATATGTCAATTGTTTCTATAAATTAACAATTTTTACAGTGGTATTTAGCCTATCTTATAAAAAAAAAAGAAAAAGAAAAATTTAGAATAAGTCAGACATAATTAACCAGCTATAGAACTAATACTAATGAATAAAATAAAATTATTTTCCAATTCAATTAGTCATTCTAAAAATTTGTGTTCATCTAAATTTAGCCAGTGTTGTTTAGACTGGAATCGTTCAACCGTTGGACCTTCATGCCCATTCAAACCCTCCACACATGAGTATCCACCAAATCGGTGTATTGGATAGTTTCAATACCAATTCAGAACCAATCCAGTCAATCAGAGAGCTCGTCTATGACAACTCCAAACCCTAGAGCGGATGGGGATCAAACCGATCTAGTCAATCCCAATCCAAAATGAGAAATGGCAAAAACGTCCTTGGTTGTTTTGTTTATTTCATCATTTTAGCCCATTTTATTGGGGATCTTTTCACCATTTTGAAAATAATAACGAGCGTTTTGGTAAATAAAAGAACTAAGGTGCGTATCACGGTCTAAAAATACTTTTTTAAAGAGAAACAATTTAGTAAACCCAAGAATTTGGGCAACATATACATACTTTCTAAAGCATTTTATGGCCACTCAACAGACAATTTTCAACCTTTAAGTCCATTTGATTTGTTCTTTGTTTTGTTTGTTTTAGATTTTAAAAAAGTAAAGAAAATTGAATAAATTTTGGATCTTTTAGGGCTTTTATGAATAATGAAGTTCTTTCTCCCAAATAATTACAATAGTTGTTTCTTGCGTTAGTTTCAAGTTTCTTTTGGCTTTAACAATTTAATAAATGTTGTAGGTATTTGCCTTCAATGCTCAACAGTTCATTTTTATTGTTACTGCTGAATGGTTTATAGACTTTGGAGTGCACCATGAAATATGAACATATGATGTTATATAATTTTATTTTGTTTCTAATATTTTCTGAAATTATTTTTCCTATAGTTTTTTCTTTTTTTGCCATTGTTTTAATTTTTTTGTATTTTCCTATTTTCTTTTGGTTGTTTTCATGAGCGGTCTGACCTGTGGACCTACCCGGTCCTAACAACATTGGCAGGAGCATCGTGCAACGCAAGTGCCATTGGGTTGTGTTCATACAGACACACACACATATAGATACGTACATAGCCAATCCCAAATATTTGGGATAAGGCTGGAATGATACGCACACACAAGGACAACAACTTCCTGAGCACCTACCTCAATTTCCACAAACATTTCATGCTGAGAGAGACCAAATTGCCCCTGGGTTCATAATGTCACGATACGCAGAATTTGGAGTATTCCTCATAATTAGACAAACCTCAGTTTTCAAATAGTTCTAGGGTAGATAATGAGCAGAATTGTTTCATCGTAGGCAATGACTACTAATAAAGATATATTGTTTTAAGATTGAACTAGTTTCATAAGATAGAGAAACACATACAGAAGCACGAAAGAAGCCAAATGCCAAGGCCCCTGTCCATTGTCCACATGTATGCAGCACAATTGAACATTATTAAAGTGCTTATGAACTTTTTACATTATCTATGGGTATATACACAAGAAAAACATGATGTTTTTTTCAATCTGGCAGTGTAAGCACCACATATAGGTGCATTATAGGACATGATAGAGAAATGAACAACTGGAGAGCATCCTTAGTCTTGTCATACTTATAAACAAAGACATAAATTGCGACATTATAGTTTATCTGTGTACACAGATTATCATAGTTATCCATTTCACAAATGTACAAGTAGGGCTTTTCTGTGGTATACGAGAAGGACTGAAGAGTAAGCCTACTCAACTTCAGAGAATAGGCTAAGAAAAAATTAGAGGAAGTGGGGGCAAGTCATCATTTTAAAAAAAGTAAAAAATTTCATTTTAAGGAACTCGTTTTAGGGCTTCTATGGACATATGCGCTGCAACCACATGTGCACAGACATAAAACTGCACACTATAAATCCCAGAGCTAAGGGATTGAGTTTGGCAGGCCTTCATCCAATGTATTGAGTTTGATGGCAATAGAAATCTCACTTGAGAACAATCTAGGTATTTCTGTTATTAGCTTTGATATCTACTGTTAGGCCTTTTGCATAGAATCACAATTATTTCGTATTATGCAAGTAAGAACCCTTATGTTCGATGAAAAATAGATACTGCTTTCAAATATATAAATTATAGGGATCCATTAAATTATTAAATAAATATTATTAACTAAGAATTATGATTCTTTCCAGCTGCTCACTCGTCTAACCACAAGAAATCAATATTAAAATCCACAAATCCAGAGCTAGAGCCTACCCCAATGCAAATATCTAGATCTCTGCATGCAATATTATTAACTAAGAATTATGATTCTTTCAAGCTGCTCACTCATCTAACCACAAGACATCAATATTAAAATTCACAAATACAGAGCTAGAGCCAATCCCGATGCAAATATCTAGATCTCTGCATGCAATGAGATTTCACATTTTCTCTAGGAACTCAATCTCACACAAGGTAGCAGCAATTATGAGTTAAAAATATCTACAATCAAAGAACGATAAGCCAAAAATATCAGAAATTGATTGTTGTAAGAAACCACGTATCAGCCCTTACACGGCCCCTCATTTTTGTATAAAAGCAGCCATATGAAAACCCCAAGGCCGAATTGCATGTAAAAAAATAATATAATCTTTCAATCAAAATAGTAAATCTTTTAATAGGAAATTCTTTAATATCTTACTCTTGCAGAACTTCAAATAAAAGCTTTGATGTATGTAGTTTCTAGTCCCTTTTTCTTACTCATAATGTCTGCAGTTACTAAAGTAGAAAGGCATAACAGTATTCCAAAAGTAGTCAAACAAAGTGTAGAACATGGGACGGAAATAACTAAAAACGTGGTCCCAAGTTCAATACAGTGACGATTATCATACCCAGTCACAATGGAAGAAACGAGGAGTTTGGACAGGGGATCCCATAAGGCCTCAATCAGGACATGAAACTGATCTGAAGGCAATAAACCCAGCATGCCAGAGATTGTCCTCTTCATGGCATCTATTGTATCTGCAGATGCATCTTTTTGTATGAGACTCACATCCAAAGGCTCTATTTCCTGTATCAGACCTGAAAGAAAGGAGTTCTAGCAAAGAAAAACAATCATCACTAATAGTAAGTGCAAAGCATAATTATCAATCATCTCAAGTCGAAACCACAATATATTTGGTAAGAACATAAGTAACCAATTTTTCTCTTTTTCTCTTGGTGACATGCATAGCAAAATTTTGATCTGCTGTTAGAAAACTCACCCCACTCAGTATTCGACAAAGTCAGTTAGGCTGGGAAACCCCCAAGCCCATAAACCCCATTGCTCGGGTGTCCCCCCTCCCCACCCTTTTTTTTCTTTTAGGGTGTACTGTAGACTTGCCAGAGTTAGAATAACTTGGGCATGACTCGGGTGAGTTGTGAGACATGTTTATAAAGGACTCATCCGATGGATGTTTTAATTTAAAGGAGGGTAAAATCCGATCCCCATTTTTTACCCTTTTTCCTCAAAATCCTCAGATTTGAGATATTGTAAGTTTCAAACTAAGGTTTACCCAGATTTTGAAAACTCGCAATTCCTTCGTAACCTAGCTCGATCTTCGTAAATTGTTGTTACCTAAGCTGATTCTTGAGTTCTTTATCGAATCATAGGCTTATTTCACACAAACCACTCAAACTATTAGATTTGTGATAGTTTGAAATTTTCAATTAACCCAAAATTTTAAAGAGCTTGAATCAACTAGATGGAATACTGCTTTCCTAATCTGGTTCAGGGGTTCAATTGGGGTATTTGAGGATCATTTGACAATGGAGGCATCCATTACCACCGAGCACAAAAATTGAAAAATCAGCTTCAAAATTTCTTGGCAACTTTCATTTTTTCAATTTAAATCTACATATGAATTTTTTTGGGATTGATGTCACTTGATCTAGTCTTCTAGTGTTTGCTCTGTTTTTGTGGCAGTATATATGAATGAGGATGATTCATTTTTGTTTTTCATTTCATGCATACGAAGAGATGTTTTACATGTACGTAGAGATAATGCTTTTCGAATTTATAATCGTCATCATCATCATCCGAGCCTTATCCCAATTATTTAGGGTCAGATACATAAATCATGTTCCGCCAATCTGCCCTATCAAGGCCATACCCTCAATAAAATCATAAGTCACCATATCTTTTCTCACTACTTCTATCCATGTCTTTTTAAGCCTTCCCCTTGCCATTTGGAGCATTCCACTTGAACAAAATCGCACTTCCCAACCAGTGTTGTAACAGGCCTATGCTGACATGGCCACCCCATATAAGTCTACTTTCCCTCATCTTATCGCTTATTAAAGCCACATCAAAATTATGTATTTATAATGTCAGATTTTCTTTTTTTTTAACTGATGATACCAATTAGATTTTTTATGCTTTTTTTATGCATCTAGCATTCTTCAAATGTTAAAAAGTACTATTTTCCTCTCAAAAAAAATTAGAAAATCAACTTTTTCTCCATATTTTAATTCATAAAAAGATATGTTTCTATAAATGTATTAACTTAATGCTGCTAATGAGCCTTTTTCTAACTTAATCCTGCTAATGGGTTTTATTTAACTTACTGTTGTTAATGTGATATGCTATGAAGGTTTTTAATACTCCTAGTAGGCTTAAAGTTTTTACATTTCATTTTAAAAAAAAATCAACAATTTTCACATTCTTTTTTCGTATTTTGGTGCTTATAGAAGTATTTTGGTTGAGTGCTTATGCCCTTAGCAATCCTGCTTCTATAAGGTAAGGAGATTTTGGGGGAGGGGAGGATTCATCATGGCAGCATATAGAGTGAAACAGCGGGAGTGGAGTAAGATGAACTGTAAACATTGTGGAGAGGAGATGTCAGGCAGTATTAATCGCCTAAAACAGCACATCGGCAGAGTTCGAATTGATGTAAAGCAATGTGTCTACACAACTGAAGCAACAGATGCCACAATCTATCTACGTCAATGCGAAAGAAGGTGCATAGACAGAGGACGGTTGAGGAGATAGGAAGAGAGTACCATGCACATTCTTAAAAAGAAGAGGAGAAAGACTTTGAGGCCAAACTTCAGCAGGCAACGAGGCCGTCAAGAGCCTCCAATGGTTGTGCAGTGCTTCCGAATCAGCAGTACCTGGCATGTGGAGGAGTGCACCAGGACTTTCCAGCTTTGTTGAGAGGAGAACACATTCTACTACTTTGTAGCCTCCCAAACCAAACCTACATAGCTTACCGAGTTACACATGGCCAAATTGACCCTTCCCTTCAAAAGTCGAAGGCAGAGAAGAAGACTCCTAAATCCACATGGGAAAGGCAGTTAAGACGAAGATGTAAGAGACAGTTGCACGTGAACTAGCAGTCTGTTGCTTGGATGAGGAGGTGGCAGAGGCTGACTTATTTATTGATAAGAATAAGCAAATGTGGAGTAAGATTGGGTTTACTATTATAACTAATAGTTGGAACGATTGGAAAGGATGGTATATCGTTAATTTTTACATGTATTGCCCAAGAGGGACATTCTTCCACTCCAGCACAGAATCTAGGACTAGGAAGATTACCATGATTGATATATCATTCTTCCACTCCACTCCACTCCAGCACAGAATCTACCTAGTCAGCCTTAGCAGACCGCTTGTTGAATCAATGTATGCATGTGAGTAAATATGTCTGTCCATGATCTTTGCCAGTGTAATATCACTCCCTTAGGAACCTTCTATATTATAAATGTTGAGGGTAATTAAGTCATTTGTATGCGTATACCTCAGTAAATACCTATCATACGAAAGGTGTATAACTGAAATGAATCACTCCCCATAATTTCTAGGAATTGTTTCCTAGAGTCCTCAACCGTCTGCATGGTATCAGAGATCTGATCTACCTAAACCAAACCCTTCTCCACAGGAGATTATATTCAGAGAGAGAACAGCCCAACAATGTTAAGAGGATAGGGTCAATCTCTTTCATTTCACCCATAGTTGTTTCATATATATGTAGTCTCATGCAATATGATCTTAGGAATCACCATAACGTAACATGCAGTGTAAGTTTATAGTTGTCAACTAGCCATTCCTTTCTTGTATATAACCTAACTTACAAAGACATGCACACATGTGCCAGAGTTTCACGTTAACATGTGTGTCTACAATGGTCTGACATGGATCATAAAAACATCCATATATTTTCTTTTTTAATGCTGTTTCCTAGAAACATCCATATTGAGTATAATGTACAGTATATGTAAATATATATAAATTAGAATTTATTAAAAAAGTTAGAAACTGTGTCTAGATTCTAGAGACCAACATCTAAATTCAGGACAGCATCCAAATTCCGGTGGAGTGTCCAACTTCATGTCTAAATGATAGACACTCTCTTCCAAATTCCAAAATCACGCGTATATTTGTGAACACTCATAATGATGTTTACATCGTATCAATCTTCCTTGGCTCCAGTTTGTGCCCCCTTCTATTTTACCTTCGTAACTCTCATTCTCTTGATGTTTACATGGTACCAATCCTACCACAGTCCACAGATAAGCACAGTATCAATCTTACCAATCTTACCGCAGATAAGGACATAAATCCAGATGAGAAGCAACAGGTCATATAATTACAGGTGTTGTTGTGCATGGGCCATCCCCCAAACCATTCCCCCGCCCCCCCCCCCCGCTCCCCAATTGAAAGCTGTCTTTGACACCAAATTGCAATATTTTAGGGAGAAATTCAAATCTTTGCTCAAGAGTTTTTGGTGCATTTTTGCCCCACTAAATTTGGTTCTCTGGGTTCCTCCATAAAATAATCAAACCTTCTTTCAAATTACATGGAATAAACTACACAAAACAGTAGGAAATGAGGATAAAAAAGATTTGACATTTCGAGGCAAAGGCATCATTATAGCAAAGTTCCTATATATTTAGGCCATCAAGCACAGGATTACCATGATTGATATATCATTCCAAGTCAGAAATAGATATCACCAATAAGTTCTCACAATAACAGACATTTAGTGCCCAATTACATAGACATAGCCCATGAATGGAGCAAAACATGCAATGAAAGGAAAACAGATTGAAGTGAAAATCTACAAAATTGCAAATTATACACTTCAAAATCGAGACTGGGTGTTTCAGAGACAAAACGAATCCACAGAGAGAGAGACCTTGGAGCAATTGTAAAGGGGTTTTCCCCTGTTGTTGAGGTCCTCTTCAAAAGAGGCGCTTGCCAAAATTAGAAATCCACTAGAATTAGAGGTTCGAAAGGACTTTTGTTTCAGAGGAAGCAGGGTCGAACGCCTGAGAAGGCCCCCTGAGAGTGAACGATTAATAGCGAGGAGCGATCGAGGTCCATGATGAAAGACATGGACAACGGTCGACATGCCACCCCTACCGCTTCCTTTCGCACCTCCTGCCTTCTAGAGTTCGCATGCGCTATTCGCGTCTCCTCGCTATTTTTTTATGCCAGGCACCGACGTCAAGCAAGAAAGGGTATGGATAGCATGTTCCTGCGGGAGCATACTGATATTAGGGAAAGCACACGATAAGATATTTTTCCTTTTTCTTTGTTTTTTTTGTCAATGTGGTCTAAGCCACCTCGGGCCGTTACATGTAAAAATCGAATGGCTGAAGGGTATCGTCGACTAAGTTCAAAATCTAAAAAATAGTCGTTGAGCTGTGTGACATAACTCAAGCTATTGAATTTCACATTTAATAATTAAGAGTGATTGTGACTTTCTAGTATCATAGATAAATAATCTTATAATATATAATACTTATATATTAACTCCCTCCGACCTGGGAACTTTATGGGTGGATTTTTTTTTTTGTGGGATCCATCAAAACATATGTTTGGTTATGCTTTTTGACATCCGAAGCCTATCAAAATAACTGAAGGGCTTGTGCAAGGCTTGGAGAGAGTGTTCGGGTGTTCACCGCAGTATGTCAATTTATATCCAAAATAACGTTATGATGGTAAAATCCGAAGCAATCAATGACCAAGAGGATTGGCCCCATAGATTAATAGCCGAAAGATCTAAAACTAAGGATGACCATTAAAATCAAGATTTGGAGATATGTCCAGGAATGTCAAGATTTACCGATGGTAGATGGTGAAGAAACACTAGAGACCAGGGGGAATGGTGATGGATAAACATGAGGACATCTTAGAAGAACTTATAGATTATAAAGGTATTGTTGGCTGAAGTTTTATTTTAAATTCAAATGTTGTGTCTCACTAAGCGAGTTTTAACTGTGGTTATCGGGGATTTCTTTTTTTTTTGGGTAGTTCAATGGGGAAGACATACCTCTATCTGTTTTCTTTTCAAATAGATTCGGTATTAGTTTTTTGAAAATGTTAGTGAGGTGGTGTTAATAGTAGGAATTAAAACCACAATGAGATGAGTAAAGCGTGGGATACTACCACCACGACCCCTGCCCCTTTTCCAGTTATAGCGGATTTCAACCTTATCTATTCCAACAGCAAAGCGTGGGATAAGATTAAAGTAATAAGAGGATATCATCAAGAGATGAGGATCATGACATATGTGAATCAAAGGAACACACAAAGAACAGAATTGAAGTTAGAACGTGATTTTCCCTCTCAAACATGAATTGTTGTTAAAACTATTGCTATTTGAATTTGAATTCTAAATAATACAAATTAGATTGGGATGGATTCCTAACCAATCAAATATGTTTTTTTATATTATTAACCATCAAATTGAAAGATGAAGGGCTTAAGTCAACAGATGATTGAGCGAAGCTTATCTTTCTCGATCAACTCTCTCCCAAAGTCTCTAAAAGTACTATGAAGCAAACCCGCATCAGAGAGTCACACAAAGCACCAGTTATCAAGCAGGAGCCACAATTAAAACTCATCCTCCTAAATATCAACGAGGTGGGTCCATTAAGGAGTCAATGGTATTGTTTTGAGTTCATTTTTTTTATTCGGGGTGATTGGTCAAAGGGTACTCCTTGCTTTACAGAACTTAAATATGAATGAGACGCATGTGTTTAAGCATTTGGAACTCGTCCCCAAATCCATATTTCAAAAAAAAAAAACGAACCAACCCATAGAGGGTATATCATCAACTCAGGTATATTAAGCCTAAAAAAACGAAGCAAAATAAGGACAATGGGCTTCTTCATGATCAGAATCGTGATTGTCTCCTATACCGCCTTAAAAAGAGAGTAAAGCAATAGGCACAAAGCTAAAAAAAATTAGAGCTTTTCCAAAGCCAAACAACTAGAGCATAAACTCGAAAACCCAATCTAGTGGTCCGATGGCACCCATTTCTACCCATCGAACGCGACCTACCCATCATCCATAGTAAAAAAAATAGCCTTTGTCAAATCAGAATGAAGCATTGTACAAATAAAAAACGCGAGGAAGCAAGCTTGAGTCACTTGACCCTAACTCATCGTCAGTTAAATTGGTGGTGAGAGCCACTTAGCTTGACCAAGGGACTTGCTGCCATCAAAAGGGAGCCCATCCTGAAGTCTATCAGAGGTTGAACTACATGACCCATAGCAACTGTCGAACATGCATCAAGCCAAGGGGCAGAAAGCCCTATGTCAAATGTTATTGTTGGGCAAGAAGCCCATTATGACCTTATGAGGCAGCTATCCCCTATCGAACATTAGTCCAAAGGGAAAATATCCTTATCCTTTATTTTTAACTTTTATATCTTATGAGACTCAAGAATTGAAAATATTATTAGTAAAAAAAAAATCTTCATCTTTTCAATAACCCCCTATACCCCTCTGATCATAAATTTTTTGTCTAAATAAACACTAAAATGACACCTTAAAATTTAATCCCACACTACTTTTCCTCTCTTTCTCTAAAAATTATCTGTTCAAAGCTTCCCATACTAAAATGCTGCTTCTCTCGTACTCATCCAACGAAAATATCCTCTGAAACCTCCTGGCCCCTGCAACATACCCAAAATTTCAGCAACCAAAATTTCGGCCAATTCTCAAAAGCGAATGAAGAAAATCAACCTGAAAAGTTGACATTACCAGCGAAAGGAGAAACCAGAGGCGTCATTCTTGCCGGAGAAGACGGCAAGGTTCCATTTTCTGAAGCGTTGTTATTATTCGGAGGTGGTTTCGTGATCATTATGCTTTGAGTCACTCTATTGGCTTCATCAGAGAACTCATCAACTGAAAATCGTTAAAAACAAAATGAAAAATAGAATTAAATCGATTACAGTAGAAAAAAACACATACACATAGAGAAATGGGGGAAAATCAATGACAAAAAGTGATAAATACACAAAAAAGAAAAAAGAAAAAGCACTAACACGCAAAAATGTAACGAGAGAAAGAAATAGAGGGGATTTTTCTCAAATGGAAGACAAACAAAAAAGAAAGAGAGATCAAATTGTATTTTCCGGCTCACCTTTGGTCAGAGATGGCCGGGAAACAGGTTTCCTGAGCTTGCTAAGCCCATTTTCCAGCTGTGGTCCGGCTAAAGTGTCATCCCAAAGCTTATCCAAGAGCGCCATAGTTCAATCTTATCTCTTCTTTAATCAAAATTATCGATTATAATCACAACAATTCCAAACTTTATCGAACAGAGATAATATGGGGAGCTCTAAACAAAGATAATTTTAGAGAGAGAGAGAGGAAAAGTAGCATGGGGAGCTCTGAACATAAATAATTTTTAGAGAGAGAAGAAAAAGAGAGAGGTAAAGTAGCTTGGGATTAAATATTAGGGTATCATTTTAGTATTTGTTTAGATCAAAAATTTATGGTCAAAGGTAGAGGGGGTTATAAGATAAAAAAGATGGAGATTTTTTGTTTACAAGTAATATTTCCAATTCTTGAACTTCATTATATATAGAAGTTAAAAATAAAAAGTAAAGAGATATTTTTTCTAATCTAAATGTTTAATTCTCCATCAAGAATCCAATCTAAAAAACTAGAAACAAAAAAAAAAAAAAAAGACCATTGGGTAGCAAACCCTCGTTTTCATCACTCGGCACAAAGCCCAAGTATGTCTTTTTATCATAAAACCTCATTTAAACCACTATAAAGCCTGTTACCCTCAAAAGGGAGCCCAACTGCGGTGCCTCAAAAGCTCGATTGAGCAAAGCACACCACCAAATATACCCAAGCAAGTGGTAAAAAAGGTCATCCTGGAACAACGCTATGTAGAGCTAGCCTTCGATTGAAGAGGCAGGCCATCCAATGTGATAGTCAGCCACTTAAATGGGGCATGAGGGCCCTAGGTGTGTTCGTAAAAAGGCAGCTTGTGTTCTAGCATATGCTTAAGCATAAAGAGCAAACCATGAACCTATTAAACCTGATAAGGGTTGTACAGTCAATGTAAAAATTGATAAGTTTATTCATGTCCATAAGAGAGCCATTATGTAGTTGAAAATAGCATAGCACAACGGGCATATCAAGCATGCTGGTCCATGGTTCTTGAGGGAACGACAACAAAAAATGCCTAGCAAGATAAAGGCTGGACCGGTGCTCCACAATCCTAGAGAATTCCTACTTGTGGCATGGGTCAGAAGGCACGAGGAAGAATCAGAAGGTTTGTAGCTGCTATGAAAATTCGAAACCAGTTTCAGCAAGGAACCACAACAAAAATTTCCTTACCATTGTGAGGGTAAAAAATTGAAATAATCAACCATGACTTATATAGGAAGTCATTCAAACAAGATGCTCAAAGGTCGTAGCAGAACCCTTGATACACCAAGAACTTCAAGATGACTAACTACGCCAGAACCGTGGTAAATATTTTAAAAGTAAGAGTCATGATCAAAACTTTAAACAAAGTCGAATGATGATGATGGCCAGGGTTAGGAGCAAACATGCAATGAGGTCTCTACACTCTCAAGAAGGATTTCGTCCATTACCAAGGACCCAGTCACCTGTAGCCAAAGATGCCTCCCAAACCCCTAAGAAGGTAGAGTTTTATTCAGCTAAGCTCACAATCAAGCCAATAACAGATATGGTGGAAGGAATCTCAAGCTTTACCATCATCCTCGAAGCTTTTTCCGAACTAAATGACGTCAGCTCCACAAATCCTAATCTGTCATTTTGCTTTGTTAAGGGCCTAATTACAGATCTCAAATCACCAAAATTTGAGAGGGCTTCTAAATCCTAAAATTTCTCGTAATACACCACCAAGGGTAGGGAGTCAGAAGTACTCAACCCAACAAGGCATGTACAAACTTATACACAACGAAAGGCGCATGAGGAGGAGATGGGTTACACATGTAATGAAATATCTAAAAGTGTCCATACTTGGAAGATTCCAACAAGTTTGAGATCAAGGGAACTTTGAGCATGCTTATACATAGGCCCTCATAGCAGATAATTGAAGGAGGCATAATAACTTACCAAAACTTTCAAGAGTACGAAGCCTCTTGGTGAAAAGCAATGCAACCCCCCTTGACCTTTTAAAAGAATTTACTTTTACACCTTGAAAAGGTTGGGGAGCCACGAAGTCCGCAAGCAAGTTGTTACTTGCCATATGTTCAATACAACTATCTAAAAAGAGTAAGGAAAGAAACCTAGAGAGTCTACAAAATATTGGAAAGGAGCATGCAAACCTTGCAAATGATGTCAAAGGTGTGATGTACCTAACATAGGAAGTTGCAGGTCCCTACACAAGGGAAAGGAAGGCAATTAGAAAGCCAACAAATTGCAAACAGCAACATAGACCAAAAGTAGCACAAGCAAAACGTTATGTCCCATTAAAGGGCAGGCAATTGCAATGGGAAGGGTAGGATCTAGAGGTAATATTAACTGATTGGTTTCCTTACAAGTGATTAATTCCAAAAAGGAACAAATTCTTGAAGGCAGACCCTTGCATCCTATCGCCGGTATGATGATGATTAGCACGAGGCTCCTGCCAGAGGTGGCTGTTATGAAAGGACACTTCTACACCACAGGCAACTACTAAAACCCCTATGACACCTACTCCAATTCCTCAAATTGTGCCTCCCACATCAATAATAAATTTGCTGGTATCTCCTCAATAGCAAGGCAAGGTGTATGTGGGCACGTAATCAACATCAGTTACCAATGCACCAATCAACTCCAAGGCTATCCGTGCTATGGTAATGGAATGCCTTAAAAATTTGCAATTTGTTAGGCATGAGGGTATTAGAAGCATACCAAAGCCGTATCCGGCATTTAGGGATGAAATTGATGGTACGAGTTTGTCCCAACAACATGTGGCCCAATATCTCTCAAAAAATAACATCGGTCACAAACACATATTGATTAGGTAGTTTGTTTAGAATCTTTCAAGGATGGCCTTTACGTGGTACTCATGCCTTAGGTCGATCACCTCTTGAAGGTAGCTGGAGGGAGCCTTCTATGAATGATTTATAATGTTAAGATAGATGTCCTTTTACATGAATTGATGGATACCAAGCAAAACCCCAATGAGTCGATGTTTCTGTTTATGAACTCACTTTGGAGTGCCCAGATTTTGAGGCTCTTAATGAAGAGCTCAAACTCTGCAATATGACATAGCAAGCAATTAAGGAAGATGATCACTTACAGGGCCAGATTCATGAGTGTTGGAGATGCTATGGCCTTTGCCGCTAAAAAAGACAAGCCTTGTCCTACTCCAGAAGAGGTGTTCAATCGTATTCTAAACCCGAAGCCCAAGAAGAAGTCTCAATGGCCTGTAGAGCCCGACTTGGGAGAATTATGGAAGAACTCGAAGGGAGGAAGTTCTTCCAATTATGAAGCATGCCATATGCTGGGTTTTCATGAGGGAAGCATAGCAGCTACAGTTGACTGGATGAGGTTGAGGTTAGGAAAGAGACTTAAACCAATTCAAAGTCTAGCTTGGCCTAAACTCCTAAAATACCCCGGACCACCACTGGTTCCCTATCCAAACTCACCTATTCATGTTCAAGAACCACCTCCTCTTCTAAAATACCCAGGACCACCACCAGTCCCTTACCCAAATCCTTCACCTTCTTTCCTCAAAAATCCAAAACCATGTAGCCTTCATCTTGCCTTGTCTTACCGACACCTACTCCAGCTGTGCAACCTAGCTAGCCTTCTCTTCCTCCTCCCACAACTACAACCGACCCTTCTTTGGTTGCTGTATCAAACCCTTCCCTTCCAAAAGTCACTCCATTACCACTTGTCCCACCAAAACCAATGGTGAACCAAGGAGTTGTCTTTCCTGAAGCCGATAAAGTCAAGTATGATGTGATTGGTCACTTGAGGAGACTCCCAGCTCTCTTGAGTGTCTATGATTCTCTCATCAAATGAATTTCGTATGGCCTGGTGCAAGCTCTCTCCCGACCTGAAGTGTATGAGACTGAGATTGAGCGAAATGAGGTAGACCTTGAAATTATTAATAGTTGCATGGCTATCACTTTTTTTGATGATGATATTCAATTGGGTGAGAGGTTTCATAATCGACCTCTCTTCATAACTGGTGAACTACATGCTTGTCTAATTAATCGAATCGTGTTGGATGGGGGATCTGCAGTGAACCTTATGCCCAAGAGAATACTTACTCGAATTGGGATAAGTGTTGAACAACTTGAGCCAACAAGCTTGACAGTTCAGAGATTCAACCAGTCGGGAGAAATCGGCTAGTGTTATCCTCCTCAAGCTCAAAATTGGAGATTTGAATGCTCTACACTGTTTAACTTGATTGAGACAAACACTTGCTACAACATCATTCTGGGTTGTCCCTAGCTACATGACCATGGGGTGGTTCCATCCACACTCCATCAATGCTTCAAATATAGCTGTGATGGAAGGCAACACACAGTCTATGCTGATAAGAAACGATTTCCTATTGGTGAGTCGCACTATACTGATGCGCAGTACTATTTCACAGATCCTATGCATTCTCAAGAGCTAATGTGGCCCATGAAAGCCATTACGAGCCCTAACATGACAGAGACTACTAAAACCTCTCATGAAGATGTGGAAGACATAGCAGAATCACTTAATCATATGTTTCAAGAAGAGAAGAGGTGCGGAAAAGTGATTCCATTGACCCCCATTGATGGAAATTTACCAAACTCCCCAATAGAAATGATGCCTCCAAGTCATAAAGAAGAAGCTTCATCCTCTACCCCACCTTCTCAAGAACCCATTCCAGTGGTGGCTCAAATTGAGCAAATCAAGAAGGAGGAAACCACTGACTTGACCACATCAAGAAGGAGGAAACCGCTAACTTGACCACTCTAACACCTACAGTCACTTTTGCTCATGGTGACATAAAGTTGTTATGTATCCCCATTCCATTTCTAGAGGTTGAGGTCGCTCGTCAAGTTGAGACTGACCAGTGGTTGATCAAAAGGTCTTGCACATTCCAGTCTCTTTAAGAGAGGAGAATGATGCTTACCTTGCTCCCCAAGTCATCTAAGCACCAAATCAGCCCCAGGTATTGCAAATACCAGAGGTTTGTGTATTGAAGAGAATGATTCTCACCTCATACCCCAACCCCTTTTCAGCATGACCATTTCAAGGTCTTGCATATTCCCGAGGTCTTACATATCCCAGTCCTCGAAAGGGAGGAGGATAATACTTACGTTACTTCTTTAGCTCCTTACCAACAAGATTGCCCTGAAGTCTTGCAAATCCCTAAGGTCTTGCATGTCCTAGTCCCCAAAAGGGAGGAGGATAGTGCTTACCTCACTAACTAGGCCAGCTACACACATGATTCTCAAAAGGTCTTTGACTTCCCAACACTTATCATGGAAACTCAAGTTACTCATCAAAACATGACATATAGTCCTCCTCCCCCTTCTAATGACTTCATCGGCACTCCTGAACAACAATATAAAGTTCAAAGACAAACCACTATTGCTGAGTTGAAAGAGCAAGTTCAGGATTTGCTCAAGTTATAAGAAAGGGAAAAGCTAAGGTGAAAGAAGTAGCACCTCCAAATATTTTTTCCATCCTTTTACCTGGTTTCACCTCAGAAACTCGGGGCACTTGTACTCAGAAGAACTCTCAAAGTCACTCTTCAATCGATGCCTCAGTGATGTCAAGTTGGGACCTTTACAGTCCCAAAGCTCATCAAATTATGAAAAAGATGGACTACGAGCTGGTAAGACATCAAGGGTTAAATGACGATAAAGGGATATTAGCACCCTTTACAGTTATCGAGACCACAACGTCTCAATAACTCAAAAGCAGGGTCTTGGCTACCTGGGGCACGTTGGTTTACCTCCATGGCCATTCTTCACTAACCCAATCTCTCATGTGACAATATCTCAAGAACCGCCATTATCTCCCCTTGAACGCATCCTTGAAGAAGTTATTCCCTTGGAATCTCAAGAAGAACTGGAAGTTGTTTGAACTTCTCAACAGCCTAAGAGTTCAGGAGTGAAGGAGATTAAAGAAGAATTACTGCGTGTAGAGAAAAACGTTGAACTGCTTGAAGTGAATAAACAGACTTCTGACCCCTTACCCTTTGATGAGGAGGAAATAGAAAAGGCACTAGAGGTCTTCGAAGATGGTGGGCTAACCACAACTGATGATTTGGAAGATGTGAACTTGGGTGATGTAGCTAACCCAACACCCACCTTCATCTTAGCCATTATGTCTCTTGAAGAGAAGAAGGAGTGCACTACATTCTTGCGAGCCAATAGGGACGTCTTTGCCTGACATTATCAGGAGATGCTCTATCTTGACCCCCAGGTCGCATTTCATAAGTTGGGGATTCACCCGTCCTTTAATCCTGTCAAGTAGAAATCAAGGAGGTTCCGAGCTGACTTTGAGATCCAGATTGAAGCAGAGGAAAACAAGCTTAAGACAATAAATTCCATAAGAGAAGTCAAGTACCCAAGGTGACTGGCCAATGTTATACCAGTCAAGAAAAAGAATGGGCCTAATCTTGATTTGAATGCGGCTTGTCCCAAGGATGACTTCCCGCTTCCCATCACCGAATTATTAATCGACTCAATAGCCAATTGTCAGGCGTTCTCCTTTATGGATAGTTATTTGGGGTATAACTAGATAAGGATGGCACATGAAGATTAAGAATTCACTACATTCTTAAACCCCAAAGGGTCTTTCTGTTATATGGTGATGCCTTTTGGTCTCAAGAATGCCGGAGCCACCTATCAAAGGGCTATAACCACTGTCTTGAAGATATGTTGCATGAAGAGGTGGAATGCGACGTAGATAATCTCATAGTAAAGTCCAATGAGAGGAGCAGTCATATCCAAAATCTTGAGAAAATCTTTGAAAGTCTTCGTCTTCACCAACTCAAGATGAATCCCTTGAAGTGTGCCTTTGGAGTGCGATCAAGGAAATTATTGGGGTTTGTTGTCAGATATCAAGGATTGGAGATTGAACCTGTCAAAATAAAAGCTATTCAAGAGATGGCATCTCCGAGGAATCTGCGAGAGCTTAGATCTCTTCAAGGCATGCTTGCCTATATCCGGAGATTCAATTCAAACCTTTCAAGATGGTGCAAGCCCTTCTCCTGCATGTCAAAAAAAGAGATACCTTTTGAGTGGGACGAAGCATGTCAAATAGCTTTTACAGACATCAAGAATTATTTATTGAAACCCCATGTTCTCTCTGTACCAATTCCTGAAAAGCCTCTCATATTATATGTAACTACTCTGGATGAGTCACTCAGTTCCTCACTAGCTCAAAATAATGATGAAGGAAAGGAGACGGCTCTATACTATCTCAACCAATAAATGCAAGGAGCTTAATAGAATTAATCTCCCATTGAAAAAATATATTTATCTCTGATATTTGCAGTCCAAAAGCTCAGACATTATTTGCTTGCACACCCGGTTCAGCTCATTTCTCGAGTGGACACTATTAAGTTTCTCTTGTCGCACCCTTGTCTATCAGGTCGACTTACGAAATGGCCACTACTCCTCATACAGTTTGACATCACATATGTTCTCCAAAAAGTTGCTAAAGGTCAAGCCCTTACAGATTTCTTAGTCGCACAACCTCTCTCAACTGATTCTCCCTTGTTTGAAGATTTACCGGATGAAGAAATATTTCATGTTGAAGCTTCATGTGATTGGAAGATG
This sequence comes from Amborella trichopoda, assembly GCF_000471905.2. The sequence continues at coordinate 15,379,984 of NW_006495273.1, read as the reverse complement.
CATTTTGATGGGGCTTTTCAGTCTGAAAGAGGTGGTGCTGGAGTGGTGTTCTCCACCCCTCGTGATGGTCTTGTCCCACTATCATTCTCTCTCTTAGAGATAGAGTCGCATAGCGAAGAAGAATAAAAAACGCTCATCACAAGCTTGGAGATTGCTTCCCACATGGACTTGAAATACTTGACCATTTATGCAGATTCATAATTGGTCATCAGGCAGCTAAAAGGGGTATATGATGTAAGGAAGGAAAACCTCAAGCCTTATTTCAATACCACCAAGATACTGATGGCAGAATTTGAAGAAGTTGCTCTTGAGCATGACATAGGTGCATGAATCAGAAAGATGTTAACCATGTACTCAAGGAAGTTCATGCTAGCGATTGTGGGATGCATCAATCTGGCCCTAAGTTGTACAACAGAATCATCAGAATAGGTTATTACTGGCCTAGTATGAGCGTTGATTCACTTATGTTTGCAAGAGACTGTCAAGTTTGTCAGATTCATTAGAGCTTTATTCATTAAGCTCTTGAGCCTCTTCATCCGACAGTAGCTGTAGGGCTTTTCGCTCAGTGGGGTAGGGATATCGTGGTTCCCATCGATCCACCATCTTCTTTGGGGTATACCTTTATACTTGTTGCCACATACTACTTCTCTAAATGGGATGAAACCGTCCCTCTTAAGAAAGTTCCAGGACTTATAGTGGCCAATTTTGTGTGTCACACTATCATTTATAAATTCTGTGTGCCTTACCAAATTACCTTAGACAATGCTGCTTAGTTTTGAAGCCATCATATAGACCGTCTGGTTAATCAGTTCGGGTTTAAATGGAAGTGTTCGACCATGTATCATCAAAGAGCTAATGGTCTAACCGAAGCTTTTAACAAAACCCTTTGTGATGCATTAAGAAAGTTTGTTTATGAAACAAGAAGGGATTGACATGAAAGACTTCCTGAAGTCGTGGGCCTATCGTATTATAGCTCGGGGTCCAACTCAGTCGACACTCTATTCTTTGGTATATAGGGATGATGTTGTGTTGCCTTTGGAAATTCAGTTGCCCTCACTCAGAGTAGCCTTCCATTATGGGATGATGGATAAGGAACAAGCTGCTATCCGTTGTAAAGAGCTTGATGTACTCGATGAAAAAGAGAATGCAAGCACAACATAGTCTTGAGATTCACATAAACATATGCAGTGGGCCTTTGATAAATCAATTCGGATACGATCGTTTGTTAAAGGAGAATTGGTTCTGGCAATAAGGAGACCAAACATTACTCATGGTCGAGCAAAGGGGAAGTTTGAACCGAAATGGGAAAGGCCAATCGTGTTGAAAACAGGATTTTTCGAATGGAGCCTATGTATAGGTTAATGTTGAAGCTAAAGAAGCTATGCCCCCAATTAGTGGGAGATACATGAAAAAGCATTACTCATAAACCTCGGTCCAAGCCGTGCGACCTTAAACTGCATGGCAGCAGTCCAAGCCGCATGACCTTAAACTACGTGGCAATAGTCTAAGTTGTATGACCTTAAACTGCGTGGCAACGGTCCAAGCTGCACAACCTTAAACTGCGTGGCATCGGTTCAGGCTGCATGACCTTAAACTGTGTGGCATCAGTCCAAGCTACACGACCCTAAAATCGCGTGGCACCGGTTGTTGCAAGACCCTAAACTGCATGACACACATCTTGGTGGCATGTCATTATATTGCATCACACACGGTCTCAAAGGCACAACCTAAAAATTGCCTCCATTAGGTCTTGGTGGATGACCTTAAAACACACCAGCTTTACAGTCTCAAAGGCACGACCTTAAACTTGCCTCCATTGGGTCTTGGTGGATGATTTTAAAACACACCAACTTTACGGTCTCAAATGTGTGACCCTAAACTTACCTCCATTGGATCTTGGTGGATGACCTTAACACACCAAGTCGATGGTCACGGTGGCATGACCTTAAACACACCTCCCCATGGTCACGGTGACATGACCTTAAAATTGACTCCTCAAAAAGACAAACATGACGAAAACTCGCAAGGGTGTCATGGGTAAAAAGAGTAAAAAAAAAAAGGATAAAAATGATGGGCGTAGTAGAATCATCAACTATTGCGATAACAATATGTCAAAATAAAGAAAAGAAAAACAGGCACGATGAAAACCTACAAGGGCATCATGAGTAAAGAGAAAAAAAAAAAAGAGGCAGACATGGTGTGAAAATCATGGGCAAAAGCACCACAAAAAAATATATACGGGGCATTGGTGAAAACTGGAAATGACACTTACCCCAAGGACTTTGATGAAAACCTGAAAGGGCATTCAAGTCGCACATGGTGGAGTTCAAATTCACCCCCAAGTGAAGCAAGCCTCCAGAGTTATCTCTTACCCCCTTCTGAAGGAGACAAGGGTTAGTCATAAGAGATGTGAGAAAGAAGCAAACCATAGAGCAAGAGAAGCAGACTAATCAAAGATAAAAGACAAAGAGCATTCATTTCAAAGATGGAATGTTACAAAATTGTGGTTACAGTTATCCAAAATCCACAAAAGGAATGACAAGAAGATGGTAGAACAAGCAAGAAGAGTAAAGAATTCATAAGCCCCTAGAAATTGTCAAGGGCTTCACGAATCTTGGTCTTCAACACTTCCGACTGCTTTGAGGCTGTCTTCATCTGCTCTTTGAGGTGTGAGATCTGGTTAGGTGCCTCGATCTCGCCCTCCGGGTCCGGATGACCTGACAGCACGTGTCTCGAGTTTCAAGGAGAACCTGGGACTTGAGATCACTCTCTCAGGAACTTTGCTAAAGAACAACGGTGGGTATACCAACCGATGAGAAAGGAATTTAATGTGAGGAAGGACACACCTCACCTGGGTTCGTGAGTCACTCGGGCTAACTCATGTGGGCGCCCTCTTAGATCACGATGAAAAGCACCCCAGTCTAGTTTGAGATCTCCTCCCTTGACCTGTACTCTCTTGTTTCTGCGATCACACATGCATGGTTAATTTACAATACATGTGGGCCGAGGGACCCCACCTTGTCTTTGAACGAATGTACCCAAGTGTGCACATTCAAAAGAGAAAGGGAAAGAATAAGGGGATAGAGATTTGGGATGAAAGAAGGAAAAAATAAAACGAGGAAGGAGTGTTTACGATGAAAATCTGACAGATCTTCTGATGAAGATCTCTCGAATTTTAACACCTTAAACTAATTAAAAAGATGTAAATAAAGTGGTAGAGAAAGTGGGAAAGATCAAATTCAAATATGAGGCCAGATTTGCCCAAAAACTAGTAGATCTACTCTCAGATTGTGGTAGAGCCAGCATGATCTAGAGCATTAGAATATGATTTTTAAGATCAGTTAACAGATCAAAAATAAATAAAAGAAGGAAAATAGTAAAAAGAAGAAGAAAGAGAGAGGATGAAATAATACAAAACAGGGCCTGATGGTCCAGGATTCTCGAGCCTTCTAGGGCTCGCCCGTATCAAAACCGGTCCCGTTTGCCTCTTTGATTTTAGATGTTGACAAGCATATATCTGGTGTAAAGGGTTAGATCTAGGGTTGTTGTGCCCTAATTCTAGTTTTGATTTAGGGTTTTGTGCCTTAGGTCTCGGTTTTCTCAGTCTTGGGGATTAGGACTTCAGGACGCTAGGCTTCTATAGGATTTTAAATCTAGATATTTTTTTAAAGTTGTTGGTCTTTCTTAGGTATGGAGGAGAATTTACTTGGTTTTCTAAGGGTTTTGTGATCTCCAGAGGTTGAATATGAATTATGAAATTTTCTCTAATTTTTTGAGATTTTTGGGAATTTTTCCTAAAGTTTTAGGAATTTTCTAAGGGTTTTTCCTATTTTTGGTATTTTGGACAATTTTCCTACTTTCAAGAATTTTTAAGGTTTTTTTGGTATCTTTATCTCTCTCCTTTTCGGTAAGGGAGAGGGGGTATTTATAAGATTTAATTGGTGATTTTTCTTAAATGTTTTGGAGTTTTTTCAAAAATTTTTGGATTTATCTTGAAGTTTTAACCTTATCTAATTAAATAAAACACATTTAGTGCATCATCAAATGTGTTGACTGCATCATCAGCTAGCGCTTGGTCCTGACGGGCTCGTTACAGCCCGGCCCGCGGCCCGACACTTGGGTTTCACAAGGACTAAATTGTCATTTATTATATCATTTTATCCGTAGATCTGATTCAGACGATTCTTAGACCGTTGGAAAGCTCTTGGGCTCTACTTCAAACTTAGATAGGATTTGGGGTAGTTAAATTGGGTCTACTAGGATAATATGGTCCTAAGGGTTTAAAAAACCATAGAATTTTTCAGATTTACAAATGGGATGTCTACAAGGAGAAGCATAGAAAGCCACAATTGATCGAGTAGTTGTCATGATACAACGACTAGACTTGTGTGATGATTGACCTAGTGTGGTAGTAAGAAGGGCTCGGTAACTCAATCCGACATGGCGGCAATACTACTCGACGACAGAACTAACACCAACCAGCTTGGCACAATGGAGAGTTTGACGTGGCAGTACGACAGACACGGTAACTTAGATCGGCAAGGCGACAATAGTACTCAACGACGAAACTATCATGACGGTGCTAGACTTGTCCCTTGGTCAAATAAAAGAGGGAGAGGAGAAAAATGAAGTATAAGAGAGAGAAGAAAAGAGAAGAGAAGGAAACAAAAGAAAAAGAGAAGAAGAGAAGAGAAGAAAAAGAATAGGAGAAAAGAGAAGAAAAGAAGAAGACAAGAGAAGAGATAAAGAAGAGAGAAAAAGATAAAAGAAGGAGAAGAAAAGGGAAGAGGCGAAAAGAGGGACGAAGAAGAAAAGGGAGAAAAGAAAGTAAAGAGAAAAGAGGGAAAATATAGAGAAGAAAGAGAGAAGGAAGAGAGGAAGAGACAAAAAAAAGAAGAAAGAAGAGAGAGACGAAAGAGGAGAAATAGAGAAGAGGAGGAAAAAGGAGCAAAGGAAAAGAAACGGGAAAGGAAAGAGGAGAAAAAGGAAAAAAATGAGCTAAGGGAGAGGAGGAGGAAGAAGAAGAAGAGAAGAGAGAGACAGAAGAGAGAAAGGAGAAAAAAAGAAGGGAAAAAGGGTGAGAAGAAAATAAACATGGACAACGATGAGGTCCTGCAGTCCATAACAAAGGAGAGAAAGAGAATAAAGAAACATGGATGGTGATGGGAGTCCACCATCCATATCAGAGGGGAAAGAAAAAAGAGCGAAACATGGACGTTGATAGGGTTCCGCCATCCATGATAGGGGAGAGAGAAGAGACAAACAATCATGGACGGCGATAAGGTTCCGCTGTCTATGACAGAGAAGAGAGAAAAAGGAAGGAAACATGGACGGCGATAAGGTTCTGCCGTCCATGACAAAGAAGAGAGAGTAAGAGAATAGGAGAAGGAATCATGGACGGTGATAGGGTTCCACCGTCCATGGCAAGAGAGAGAGAGAGAGAAAGAGAAAAGAAACCTGGACGGTGATGGGGTCCCGCCATCCGTGACAGAGGAAAGAGAAAAAGAGAAAACCTGGACGGTGATAAGGTTCCGCCGTCCATGATAAGAGAAGAAAGAGAAAGAAAGAACATGGACAACGATGAGGCCCCACTGTCTATGAGAAGAGAAGAGAGAGAAAGCGAGAACATGGATAGTGATCAGGTCTCGCCGTCCATAACGATAGAAGAGAGAGAAAGAGAGAATATGGACGGCGATAAGGCTCGCCATCCATGATAAGAGAAGAGAGAGAAAGAGAGAACATGGACGTCGTAAGATCTCATCGTTCATGACAAGAGAAGAGAGAGAAAGAGAGAACATGGACGGTGATAAGGTCGCATCGTTCATGACAAGAGAAAAGAGAGAAAGAAAGAACATGGGCAACGATAAGGCTCCACCGTCCATGACAAGAGGAGAGAGAGAGAGAGAGAAACCATGGACAACGATAAGGTTCTGTCGCCCATGATAAGAAGAGAGAGAAAACGAGAGAACATGGACATCGATAATGCCCCACTGTTCATGATAAGAGAAGAGAGAGAAAGAGAGAAAATGGATGATGATAAGATTTCACCATCCATGACAAGAGGAGAGAGAGAAAGAGAGAACATGGATAACGATAAGGTTCCACTGTCCATGACAAAAGAAGAGAGAAAAAGAGAGAACATGAACGACAATAAGGCCCCACCGTCCATGATAAGAGAAGAGAGAGAAAGAGAGAACATGGATGGCAATAAGGTTCCACGTCCATGACAAGAGGAGAGAGAAAGAGAGAACATGAATGACGATAAGGCTCCATTGTCCATGACAATAGAAGAATGAGAAAGAAAGAACATGGACGGTGATAAGGCTCCGCTGTCCATGACAAGAGAAGAGAGAGAAAGAAAGAACATGGACAGCGAAAAGGTCCCGCCGTCCATGACAAGAGGGCGAAGCGAAGACACGCACGACGATAGGCATTGCCGTCAAAAGGGCCTCAGACACAACCCGGCCCGTCAATGGGGAAAGGGCCCGGTTCCATGTCCTTATCAGAGAGTAAGGGAAGAAATTTCATGCATGACGATGAGCATTGCCGTGTACGACATAGAAGCAAAGGAAATTGAATAGAGGCCGACTCACTATGCATGTCCCAGAAGACAAGAAAGGGAGAAGAATGTCATGCTCGACAATGGGTACCGTCGTGCATGACTGAAGAGATGAGAGAGAAGGAAGAATAGAGGAATCAGGAAAGAGAAGAGAAATTAGGGAAGAGAGAAGAGAGAAAGGAAGAAAGGGAGAATGAGGAGGAGAGAGAAAGAAAGAAGAGAAGAAAAAAGAGAGGAGAGGAGAGAGAAAGAAGAGGACAGAGAGGAGAGGAGAGAAGAGAGGAGAGAGAAGAGAGGAGAGAGAAGAGAGGAGGAGAGAGAATTACCTTCACACGAGGATACCCGACTTTTCTTCTCTCTCCTCTCTCTCTCTCTCTCTTAGATGTCG
>NW_006495273.1:15336585-15372460 GCF_000471905.2 Amborella trichopoda | reverse complement strand
AGAGAGAGAGAGAGAGAGAGAGAGAGAGAGAGAGAGAGAGAGAGAGAGAGAGAGAGAGAGAGAGAGAGAGAGAGAGAGAGAGAAGAAGAGAGAGAGAGAGAGAGAGAGAGAGAGAGAGAGAGAGAGAGAGAGAGAGAGAGAGAGAAGAGAGGAGAGAGAAGAGAGGAGGAGAGAGAATTACCTTCACACGAGGATACCCGACTTTTCTTCTCTCTCCTCTCTCTCTCTCTCTCTTAGATGTGGCCCTGAATCTCAAAGCTAACTTTGAATTTTATTAATCGAATTGAAGGTCCATTACAATGGGTTGTATCATTGTATTTATAGACTTGGGCCTAAAATAAGGGTGGATGCCCAAAATCTGATCTAATTGATGATAATTACAATTTATTTGAATTAAAATAAAATAAAAAAATGGGTGTAAAATGATTGATTTGCCCCTGCCCAATAATAGATGAAATTTCAAAACAGTCCCTACAGCTGCCCTAAAACGTGCGTGATCTTCCATGGATGATTCAAGGTTGCTCCGTTGCACATTTGACCAAAAGATGAGTACTTTCTCGTTGGGCTCGGCATGTCAGTCGATTTGATACTAACTTCGAACCACGTATCCCTTTTTTAAGCCATGATCATGCGACTCAAAATTTGTATGGATCTTGAAAACTTCTGATCAATAATGCGCTTGTTTCCTGATGTATTTCTTTGATTTCTTTATTGAATTGTACTGAGCATGTCGTCACGATCGCATTGCAACAAATGCAGCTCGATTTCATGCCCGGACAAAGATTTTACCATATTGAGTCTTGGCCAGAATTTGAATTCTGACGGTCGAAATTTATAGAAACTTTATCAGCTTCGCGGGTGAAATCTGACTATTCATCACGTAAGGGGTTCGGCCCAGACATAGCCTCGTACCTTAAACACAGGATGGAACCTGTCTCACGTCGATCCGATGTGCAAGCGTTGTGATATGGCTGCTTGAGAGAGATGTGTCGCTGCTGAATTTCATGCAACTATCTTCACGAATCGCCAACTTCTCTCTAGCTTTTTTCTTTGCTTGGGTGTCGTCACGAGGTGTGTCACATATCAAAACGCTTGTTTTGATGAGACAAAACGCTCATAAAATTTGAAAGTGATCCGACTTGGAAAGAGGGAGATATGATTCTTCAAAGTTGCTACTTGTGACTGTGCAAACCAATCTCCTTTAATGGAGATTGGTGTGAAGAGGCCGCACGGGAATAGTGTGCAGCCTACCCCTTTTTCAGTCTTTTACCCATAACTTTGTCCTAGAGGGTCCGTTTAAGTCAAAACTCGATCCCTTGGGATTTTCTACTATGCCAGATCCAATGGCAATGGTCCTATAGTCATTTGATGTGCCAAAAAGTGAGTTCTAGTTACAGGGTTCATTTTAGGGTGCGAGAGGCCTATTTTTTCGAAATTGTTTTTTTGTCTGCACTGCCTTAGACATATCATATTTGTGACGAAACTTGGCAGGTGGCCTTTTGAACTCATTATGAATATTTTCAATTGTTTTGGGGCAATTCTAAGACAATAAAAAATCTCATTGTATATCAGGGCTTTATTGATCGGCTTCTCTTTTATTCCACATCGAGGACCCAAGGCCTGAAAAATGTCTTCAAACAGCTTGCCCCGTCAAATCTTGTACTTCAAGAGAAGCAAAAAGGACAATATTCAAAAAATTTCCTTCGGCTTTATTAACTTTTTCTTCCTAGCCACAAGACCACGTGAACACCGAGGAGATGCACGCAATATTGTAACTAGGATGGTCAGACATTTGGATGCAATGTGCGGGTCCATTCTTGGAGACTTTAAGGGAGAAGAGTCTTTTGACGGATCATGTCGAAGTCCTCACCCTCAAGGGACTGTTTGTGATTCTGACAGCTGATCTAGTATGCGTTTCTTTGTTTTGTTGTTTGTTTTGAATGGTCTGTTGAAGGGCCTTCGGTCGACGACCGTCTACTTTTTGCACCATAATGTCCTTGGCGGAAAGGGTACCTCAGTTTGTCGAGGTGACCAGCTTTGGGTCAATACCGCCTTCTGTCAGTAGTTTTAACAAGTAGGATACCTTTCTTCTTTGTCTGAGGCGACCCCTAAGGGCTCAATTCTAATTGTTGCATAACAAGTCCAAGGTCTGGCTGACTTAGTCTTCTTGGGGCATCTTCAACATCTTGAAGTGTGTTAGTGACCTCATGGGAATGGTGCTCTTTTTCATGATACTTGTCTTGCATTCTTGGCAAGTCTTCTGTCCTCAAGTCTTTTTACGAATGGACTCAGGCTGTCGTAATATTTCGTTGATGCTCATCGTTTTGGGCCTTGGCATCAAGGCACTCTAACACCATGGTGTTTTTTCTTTTGAATGCGAGTTGGAGCCACCCATGAGGCGTGTACTGCATCAACCTACTTATTGGTTCAAGCATTCCTTGAGGATTTTCACTTGGATTTGGGAAGTGGCGTCGTAGAAACGGTTTTCACCAACCTCCTTTTATTTGGGGCTCTTTTACTCGTGACCTTACAGCCACGTCCACCTTTAGTCTTCCACTTTTACTTACGATGCCCTTTCGGTTTTCATCGTGCCCAGGTTTTTATTCTATGGAACTCTCTTACTCATGGTTTCGTGACCATGCCTGTCCGTCATTTTTACTCAGGGCGTTCGCTTATTTAGGTATACACCATGCCCATTATTCCTTTCTTCTTTTTTTGGTTTTTTTTTATGTGAAGGCATGTTTAAGGTCATGCCTCCAGGACTTATGTGAAGCCTTTTAACATCATGCGACCAAGACATGTACTATAGTTTAGGGTCATACAGTTGGACTGTGGTGTCAATGAATGGCAGTTTGTGGAGGCCAAGGAGTGAGTATGGTGGTGTTTTGACTCAGTTTGGGGAGATAGCACGAGTCTACCTACAAAAAATGAATGATGTATGGATGGAAGGTGGAAATTGGTGACCTATTAACGGATGGTGAGTACGGATGATGGGATGGCTCGTCGTTTATGAGCGCGCGCGAGACTCACTGGGGAATGATGAATGGTAACGAAGGAAAATGGATTTACTGGAGAGATAATGAAGGTGGTGTGCGCACACGAATGGGTTGCTTAGGGAAGGCATGCGTGAAGACACATGTAAAGGGGCGCATGTGCGTATGTGGGGGCGTGTTTGAGGTCATGCCTCTGAGACCTGAGTAAAGTAGTTTAACGTCATGCGGCCAAGATGTGCACAGTAGTTTTAAGGGTCATATAGCTTGGACCGTCACTACATTTTAAGGTCATATAATTTGGACCATGGCTGCAGTTTTAAAGCCTTGTAGCTAAGACCATGCAGTTTAAGGTCGTGCAACTAGACCTCCACTACAGTTTAAGGTCGTGTAGTTTGGACTATGACTACAGTTTAAAGTCATGTAGCTAGGACCATGCAGTTTAAGGTTGTACAACTAGACCTCCACTACAATTTAAGGTCGTGTAGTTTGGACCATCACTATAATTTAAGGTCATATAGTTTGGACATGTAGTTTAAGGTCGTGCATCTAGATCGCTGCTATGCAATTTAGTGTCATACAACATGGACCATTGTGTGGATCGCCATGTAGGTGAAGCTGCATGGGGTATAGAAGCGTGGTTTGGTGAGAAGCAGACCCACTGAGGATTTTCGGCGTAAGTATGACTCCATGGGGATAGGTCTATGAATGACGTTCTAACTCCCTAGGGATAAAATGGTTAAGGCCATACACAAGCAAGGGGGCTCAGATGGAGATGGCGGCTAAACGAGGGATGGAAAACTGAAGTGGGCTTCACTGGGGATTAGGGGGTGACTGTGAATCCCTGGGGGTAAAAGATGAGATTTCATGGAGAATAGGTTTCTGGAAGGTAACCAGACTCCCTGAGGATAAGATAACAAAGGGTCTAAGTGAGGAGAATGACTTGGTGCAAAACAGACCCACTGACGACTGAAGAGGTAAGCATGACTTTTTAGCATGCACCTAACTCCACTAGGGATGACGAGCCAGGGTGCAGGTGTAACTCCACTAGGGATAGTGGTAGGACACGCTCGGTGATGAGAGGGGCCAGACATGTGCAGTGCTGACATGGGCGGTGATAACACACGCGGAGCTAGCATAGGCGGTGATAACACACACGACGCTAGCATGGGTGGCAAATGCAATTGCATAATCGACATTAGCATGGGTGGCAATTGAACAATCCGTCCTAGCATGAGCAGCAATTGCACAACCAGCACTTAATGGTTTTTCACACACGGCGTTAGTCATAGGCGGCATTGATCTGAATTCGGGCTTCGGGCCTCGCTCGACCCGGTCTTGATTCTTTTGACACTTGTTACTTGGATTTTCATGGTCAGCGGTAAGCCTTTGTTCGGGGTAAACCGCATTTTCACCATTTTACCACAAGTTAACAGTGAGAGAGAGGGACTTTTCGATGAGGATTCTGACGAGAATACAGAGCACTCGGGTTTATAGAAGTCTGCCTACGAGCAGCGAGAAACTTTAGCAAGGGGGTAAGAGGACTGGCAGGGTTACACAGGGATATTCGAGAGGGGTTGCAGGAGTCTATCGGAAAGGGTAGCAGTAGACTTTCACGAGGGTCACTGTTACTGGAGGTGAGAAGCAAACAGTTCTTTCAAGACCTACAGAGATTCCAATAATAGTTTGGGAATACCAGGGAAGGTAGAAAGTGTCCAAGTCGTAGCAAAGTGCTGCCAGTGAACTTCCGCCGGCTTTCAGGGACCTTCTAGTGGTGTGGAGGAACAGGAACGACACAACAATGGGTTATCGACAAGTGAAAAGGTTTCTTGTCGAGAAGCCGAGAGGTCACAGGGAGGCGAACAGTCGCTGGAAGGTGAACAATCGTGGGGGAGATGAAGGGTCTTGGGGAAGGTGGATAAGGAACTGAAGGGTCCTGGGAACTGAAGGGTCATAGGCAACCGAAGGGTCATAAGGAATTGAATGGTCACTGGGAGACGAACGATCACGGGGTATACTTGCGGCGATAGGTTGCACATGACACTCGTCGTGAGCGGTGATAACCATGCCCCCATGCCCACTCAGCGATCCTTTCATGGATGGCAGCAAGTCATACCAGGCTATGGTCATGTTCGGTGATGAGTTGTAGACGACGATTATTGCGCAAGGCGCTGAGTCATGCACGATGACGGTCATACATGGCACTGGGTCATGGGCGATGATGGTTATGCACGACGATGACTTGGATAGGAAAAGGGCGGTGACCAATGGTGAGACCAGGCTTATGAAGCCTATTGGAAGCTAAGTTCTCCAGCGCAACTGTGAATTCCATGTTGTTCTGTGGAAGGGTATTCACTGTGAAGAGAGCGTGCTCTCCATTATAGGCTAGTTCCTTAGTAGAAGGGTCTGTTTTGTATGCATGAGTAGCTTTTTGGCTTGTAACCATTCTCTTTTCCTCAGATGCAAGAGCAGCGCTGATGGTCAACTGTTCTCAGTAGCACTTGATAGTATATCCATGTAACCTCCCTAATAATGGGTTGATTGTAACTTGTAATTTCTTCAAAGAATTAAGCTTTGCTGAATTGATTTGCTTATTGTCTTTTCATCTTCCTTTCTTCTCTTTCATTCTTGACTCTTTTGCACGTTGAGTCTTTTGAGCACGTATCAGGGATAATATTTCTTTAAATATCGCCCATTGATGGGGGGCATCGCCTCCTCTCCATCGGAATGTGCTAGTATGTAAACCCCATTTGGGGAGACCTTCTTGACTATAAAAGGGCCTTCCCACTTAGGTTCAAATTTTCCTTTGCACCGCTCATGCTTAACAATCGACCTTTTGACGGCTAGAATCAGTTCTACATGGGTGAATGAGCGAACCTTGATTGACTTGTCAAAGGCCCTCCACATTCTCCCCTGGTTGAGTTCAAGATTCTATTGAGCTTCCAATCTCCTTTCATCAAGTGCATCCAACTCTTGATAATAAAGCTTGAGCCTCTCATCTTCGGTCAGACCCTAGTGTACGGTAATACGAAGCGAGGTAAGATTGCTTTAGCCCCATAGACCAGGGAATAAGGAGTGGAATCGGTAGCATTTCACGCGGTGGTGCGATAGGCCCATAACACTTCAGGAAGCTTCTCATGTCAGTTCTTCTTCGTCTTTGATACCGACTTTCTTAAAACGTTACATAGGGTCTTATTGAAGGCCTCAGCTAAGCCATTCGCCTGAGGGTGGTACGTAGTTGAGTACTTCCACTCAAAACCGAACTGGTTAACCAAGCGATCAATGTGATGACTTCTAAATTGAGGGCCACTGTTAGATATAATCTGGTCAGGCACCCAAACTGGTATATGATATAATGGCACACAAAGTTGGCCACCGTAACCCCAGGAACTTGCTTGAGAGGGACGACTTCAGCCCATTAGGAAAAATAGCATGTTGCTGCTATAATAAAGACATGACCTATTGCAGACAGAGGGTCGATAGGTCCTACAATGTCCATACCCCTTTGTGAAAAGGGCCATAATGCCACCGTAGGGTGTATGGGTTATGGAAGCTGATGAATAAAGCTAGAGTGCATTTGGCACACTTGATACCTTTTGGTGTAGTTTAAGGAATCAGCAGCCATCGAAGGCCAATAATACCCCAACTTGTGTATCCGTTCGTAAAGCTTAGGGCCGGATTGATGTAATCCACAGATGCCTGAGTGTACTTCTTCAAATACCTTATTTTCCTCTTGTGCATCTATACATCTGAGAAGAATACCATCAAAAGACCGTCTAAAAAGAGCATCTCCTTCAAGGAGGGTGTATTTGGTAGACATCTGATGCACGTTATTGCGCTCGATATAATCTTCAGGTAGTCTACCATGATTTATAAAGTTGATAATTGGATCTCTCCAATCTTCCACCTGCTCTATTTCGGCACATATTGGGTCGAAGAACTCTGGTTCCTGTTTCTTAGCATCTGCTTCTTGACTTTGTGCCATTTCCTGCTTGGCCTTGATAACTTCCTTAGTTGATAGAAGTGTGCCGAATGGATAAGGTGGGCACTCAGGAAAAAGAATTCTTTCATCATATGCATCTACTTCAATTCTTAGTTCAATGTGTCTCCACTCTGCTACTCAAATGGGCAAGGGTCCTGGTGAGGACAATTGAATGGTAGCTTAGAGCTTTGCGAGTGCATCAGCCTGCGAGTTTAATCTCCCAGAGATGTGACTCAAGGAAACCTCATCAAAATGAGCCATATATGATTTTGCAATATCATGATAAGGCTTGAGAGTGGCTTTTCTCAGATCATAGATTCCCTTAAGCTGTCCAATAACCAACTCAGAGTCGCCGAAAACGTCGCGTTGTTCCAAGTTTAAATCAAAGGCTATCTCTAACCCAATTATAAGGGTCTGATACCCTGCCTCGTTATGGGAAGCCGCTTTGGTGAGAGAGAAGGATAAAGGAAGTATCCCTCCTTTTGGAGTCATGGGCACCTCCTCTATCGGATTAGAAGGCTCCATCGAAGTACATCTCCCACGTGCGAGCAAGTTCTGCACTTTCGCTTTAGAATTGGAATAGTCCAAAAATGGTATGCCTCAGGCTTTGTCGCTTTCGCTAACCGAAATCTATATCTTGTATTTGGGATGAAGAACAAATATGACTGGTTTTCTGAAAGAGAGGTGTCAGACTTGAGTCAATAGGTTGTGGTCGACAACGTTTTTTCTCCGGGGTATGGGAAGAGTCGCACTGTCTGCCACTGACTCGCATCTCGAGAGGACACTTCTTCATCAGGAAGATCACTTGATAAAAGAGATTCCGCTGGTACTGGATGTGTTGCGAGGAAATCAACCAAAACTTGATCCTTAACGACCTTTTGCGGTACATATGTGATGTTGAATTCTATCAATAACAATGCCCACTTAGCAAGGTGTCCCGATAAACATGGGCGTGTCATGAGAAACTTTACAATGGGCGGGTCATGAGAAACTTTACAGGGTCTACTTTTGATATGAGCTTTACTTCATGATCGAGCAAGTAATGACGGAGCTTTTGTATCGCGAAGATTAAGGTCAGACACATTTTCTCGATAGCAGGATAATTCTTATCAGCCCTTGCATCCTGCGGCTAAGATAATATAGCCCGACCTCTTTTCCTTCGTCGTTGTTTTGTGCTAATAGTGCCTTGGTATAGAGAGTACTGAGGGATTTAGTAAATACTGCTTGGTATCATTGAGCGCTGCCTGACATGCTTCACCCCAGATGAATGGGGTTTCCTTCTTTAATAGATGCGTAAAGGGCTTACAGCAACCTGAAAGGTCCGAGATGAACCTTCAAATATAAGCAGCTGCCCTTGAAGAGACTGCAACTCTCATAATGTAGTTGGCGGCAAGATTTCTTGGATTGCCTTGATCTTGACTGGCTTAATTTCGAGCCCTCGATGTCTAACAATGAACCCCAAGAACTTTCCTGAACGCATGCTAAAAGCACATTTTAGTGGGTTCATCTTAAGCTGATGGAAGCGTAACCGTTCGAACACCTTTTCAAGGTCTCGCATATGCGCATATGTCCTTTCAGACTTCACTACCACATCATCGACATAACAGTCCACCACCTTGTGCATCATGTCTTTGAAGATGGTCGTCATTGCCCTCTGATATGTGGCACCGGCATTTTTCAACCCGAAAGGCATCATCGTGTAGCAAAAGCCTTTTGGTGTAAAAAACGTGGTGGCTTCCTCATCTTCTGGTGCCATTCGTATTTGATTGTACCCAGAGTATCCATCTATGAAGGAGAAGATCTGGCAGTGAGCTGTGGAATCAATGAGCATTTTCGTAAATGGTAATGGAAAGTCATCCTTTGGGCAAGCGGCATTCAGGTCGCGGAAGTCAATGCAGACCCTAATTTGGCCATTTTTCTTCTTGACCTGAACAACATTCACCAGCCACTTTGGGTGCTTGACTTCACGAATGAAGCCTGCTTACCTAAGCTTGCTCACCTCAACATCAATCTACATTTCGAGATCAGACCTGAACCTCCTTGATTTCTGCTTAATAGGCTTGGCGGATGAATCGATGCCGAGAAGATGAAATGCGACTTGAGGATCTAAACCGGGCATCTCGTGACAATGTCAAGCAAAGACGTCCCGGTTATCTTGCAAGAAGGCAATAAAATTTTCTTTCTCCTCTGGAGACATATATTGTCGAGATGAAAGTGGGTCTAAGGTCGACCTCATCCCCTAGAGGAGGCCACACGTTTGTCGTGGCTCTAGGATACTGTGCAAGGCAAGCAACGAGTGGAGAGAGAGAGGAAGAAAGAGAAGAAGCGAGTGGAGAGAGGTGTGGCCTAGCCTAAGAGAGGGAGAGAGAGAATGGGGCCACGTGATCATGATGGGCCAGAGGTAGTTTCTCTCTTGGAAATTTTTCTCTCTCCTCACCACTAGATTCAAGGGTTAGAAGCAAAAGACAAGTGGACACAAGCTTAATGCCTCAATTTAGTTAATAAATGATCCAGCCCTTTTACAATTGACCTAAGCTTGGTTATATAGAGGATCCACCAAACATGGGTGGGTGGTCAAAACTAAGCCAAATTATGATTAAAATAAATTACAATAAAATCTCGAATTTGGGAATAAAGACCTAAATCCCCCTTACACCTTTTGTGGTAATGATGAAATCAGCCCTTTCTGGGGGGCCTTTAGTCATTGCCAGATCTTGGCAGCCTTTTCGGATGCTTGTGGAGTTGGTTCAGATGATCCATCATCATAGTATTGATGCTTGCTTGATTCTGAAGAGTTTGGTGTCTTTTCATTATCTTGAGACGGACTTTTCCCAAGGGGTAAAACTCCGGCTAGGTTGTGAACTTTGGTCGTCAATGCAATGCGATTCATTGGGCTCCGATTCTTTATTTTGATTGCAAATTAAAGAGGAGACTGTCAGAATTTCTTTGCACCAAATTTTGTCTGATTTGGTTCTATAAGGAACCCACTGTGCGTGACGAGGAAGCCACCGTGCATGATGAGGAAGCCACCGTGCGTGACGAGGAAGCCGCTGTGCGTGACGAGGAAGTCACCATGTGTGGCAAGGGCACCACCATGCATGACACCGTCGTGCGTGACACTGTATGACACTTGTGTTCAGCGTAAGCAATGTGACCTCTCTGAACTTTTTCTGCCACCACAACTTCGAACCCGTAGTATTTTCTCAGCTTGTGGCCCCATATCTGATGGTACGATCACCAGTGATTCTCTGTTCCCTGAGCAAGATGCTTGGGTTGCCTCGCCAGCTTTTGTGTGATGAGTCCTTGTTGGAGCATCATACTGAGCAAAGCTTGAAGCAGGTCTGATGGCAGCTCATCAGAATAGAGCTGACCCTTGTTTTCCTCTTATACTGTCACCGCGTGGGAAGCCTCAGTTGCCCAGAATGCCTACGTAAGTTCTTCAAGCTTGATCTGACCCTTCTAGATCAGAGCCTCAATGATGTCTTTAAGTGTGTAACATTCCTTTGCGGAGTGGTTTATCCTTCGAAGATAGGCTCAATATCTTGCATGTGTATTGAGACCAGCTTGATCAAGAAACTTGATCTCAGGCATCTCAATCATACTCTACTCCAGCAATAGTCGAAAAAATGTGGGAACCCATTCTTTTCGAAAGGATAGACCTTGTTCTGATGGTGTCCCAATAATTGTTTCGATTAAGATTTGTAGGTGGGGGTACCCGATTGTAGGACGGCTGGTGTTTACCTCCAGAGGCACTGTCTGGGTCTTTATTGTGCCTACCCCTTTATAGAGATCCAAAGTTTGAGAGGTAGCCTTCTTCGGATCACTTACAGTGCCAACTGCACAAATCACCCCTTTTTGCTGACTGCCCTTGACGTTGGTTCTAGAATTACTGTTGCCCCTGTTATTTCCCGAGCTCGAAGACTGTTGTCATGAAGTTATGATGGCGTGACAAACTCTCTATGCATACTGACTTAGAGATCAGCTCTAATAAGGAGGTCGGATTGGAGGCCTCGACATGTAGGGCAATCTTGGGTCGCATGTTTCGTACGTAGGTCTGCACTGCTTCCTTCTCAGGCATAGGATTAGGATGGTGAGCAACCAAATCACTCCACCTTGCTATGAATTGATCCACAGGTTTGTCTGGTTCTTAGGTCAAGGTGAAATTTCAATGGTTTGGACCTCTCTTTCAACCTCATCGAAGCGTTGGTGTAACAGTTTCTCCTCCCAAGTATGTACTGAATTTGGGGGAAGCCGAGCATACCACTGAAAGGCTGGACCACCAAGAGTTTCAACAAACTGACGGAGGAGGAGTCTCCCATCAACCGTTATCTCTCGACATGCTGCTTGGAAATACACGATATGTTGGTGCGGGGATGTTGTACCATTGAACAGAGGAAGCTTCCCATTTTTGTAGTCTAAGGGAAACAGAACGTAATCAGTGTAAGAGAGGTATGAGTTTTGGTAAAGCTTTGTACCCTGCATTCTCGGGATCTGTCTGTTCTTCAGACCGTGGGTTACCATATTATCAATGTTTGCCTATGAAACAAGGTGAGGGATGGAATTGTTTTGGGAGGCAGGAGGAGGAGGTTGCCTTAGAGCTGTATCATCCGAGTGATGGAAGTTGGCCTCATGGTTAGCCGAGTGTCGCATGGTTTCCATGCGGTCTATCTTCTCCATCATTGTGCACACCATGTCTTCAAACCAGTTCATGTGCTCTTCATGGCTATCATTAGGTTCGGTCACAACCATAACGCTAACCATTTCCCCAGGCAGGTCAGCCTTAGGCACAGTTGAAGGCTTTCGAGCTTCGTGGGTCGTGCATGATAGATTAGTCAGCAAGGGCTCAGCATGCCCCAATTGAACTCGAGTCTTGTACGTCGATTGCATGAGGACCGGTTCTCGACGGTCTTGGGACCGTGGGTGCTGGGTGGTCGGGTCATCTTCTATGACGCTGATCACTGTGCATGATACTCGCACCTCCTCTTCGAGTTCTGTGATTCGAAGAGGATAGAAGGGATTCTCAGGAAGGGAATCTTTGGAGCTAGCTGCCCCAACTTTCTTGGTTGACTCTTTAATTAGGATCTGCAGTCCTCTATCTCACTTGTTCTTGATGCTGCGATAGAGCTCTCTTCAGAACTGAGATTGAGGTTGGGGTTGGCCTGCCCTTTTAGAGCATGAGAGGACCGTGTCCATAAGGTGGGGCAGTGAATGCGGACCAGGGACGAGCCAACTTGGGTTGTTGCCTCCGAGGTTGCAGAACTTCATCAGCCATCAGACCTTTGCCCAGAGCTCCTTTATAGGCTCTAGAGGTATAGCCGACCTGACGGGGCTGGCTTAGGATGGTACTCTTAGGGAAAACCTTTGAGTACCAGGTTTTGAGGTTTCCGCTAGGAGAAGGAAGGGCGGAAAGAGAAGGGACCAATTCTCGACGGCGTCTGAGTTGGAAGCGAGAAGCAGTTTGTGAAGGTGGTGTGTGTGCATCGCTAGTAGCATTCTAGGTGACTTGGGGGACAGCCCGAGTTCAAACAAGTGGTCTGGCCTTAGGAGGCCGAGAACCATGAGCAGGTGTCTGTAAGGGGCCAGGTGGAAGCCTACCTCTTATAGGGTGCACTAATGTGTGCTAAGAGGGAGGACGATAGGATCGTCTCCCATGTACTCGAGTTGGCGCAGCAACAGCGTTGCCACGAGTGGTGGGATGCACATGCATGGGCACAGATTTCAACTCAAGAAAGCCTGATCCTGGGCGCCAACTCGAGGTAACATAAGGGTTGCCCCAAGGTGTGGTTCGAATGGATGACCAATGAGCCTTAGGGTGTGTGCGTGAGCTGCAGGCCCTAGGGTCTCCTCTTCGATGTGTTGAGTCTCTAAACATAGAGACCCGAGGTAGTGCAAGAATGTAGGGGGCGGCCTCACGGCGACCCACACAAACAACATCAACTTGTTTGCTTTTTGCAGAAAGGGACTAGGTAGCCTTTCAGCATTCCTCGATAATACTATTAGAAAATGACTTGCCGGTGATAGGGTGCATGCGGTGAGTGGTAAAAGATGTGCTACCGATGCAGAGCGCTTTGGTTGGGTTTCCACCAGAGCTAGGAGATGGGGAGTAACAGACATTTAAGTCCCTTCTCACACCTAATCCAGGTCAAGACCCGGGAGCTAGATACTGGGTCTTTGCTCAGAAGGAATGTTGAGAACGAAGTTCGAGGAACTTGTTTCGAGGAAACGTGCAAATACGGGGGATGAAAAAACCTCTGATTCGAATAAATGAGTTAAAAAACTCAGAAGCCATGTGAATGTGATGCAGAAAAATAAAGGAGAAACTAGTCAAACAAGAAAGATTGAACAAAGGGGTAGTAAGTCCCCAGTAGAGTCGCTAAGCTGGTTAGGTGCTTCAATTTCACCCTCCGCGTTGAAATGACCCGATGGCACGTGTTTCGAGTTTTAAGGAGAACTCGAGACTTGAGACCGCTCTCTCGGGAACCTTGCTAAAGAACAAGGGCATGTATATCACCTGATGAGTGAGGCGGGACACACCTCACCTAGGTTTGTGACTTACTCGAGCGAGCTCGTGTGGGCGCCCTCTTAGATCACAATGGAAAGCCCCCCAGTTGTACAACTGGTTCGAGATTGCCTCCCTTGACCTTTACTCTCCTGTTTCTGTGATCACACATACATGGTTAATTTACAAGACAAATGGGTTGAGGGACCCGACCTTATCTTTAGACAAATGTACCTGTGGACATTCAAAAGAGAAAGAGAAGGAATAAGGGGATAGAGATTTGGGGTGAAAGAAGGAAAAAATAGAACGAGGAAGGAGAAGCAGAGAAAGAGACATTTGATCGAGTCGTTGTCGTGACACAGCGGCTAGACTAGCGTGATGATTGACCTGGTGTGGTCGTAAAAAGGGCTCGGTAACTCAGATCGGCATGGCGGCAATACTACTCGACGACAGAACCAGCACCAACCAGCCTAGCACAATGGCGAGTTTGACGTGGCATCAAGATGGGCACGGTAACTTAGACTGACACGACGGTAATACTACTCGACGACATGACTACCAAGACAGTGCTGGACTAGTCCCTTAATCAAATGAAAGAAGAAGAGAAGAAAACTGAAGGATAAGAGAGAGAAGAAAAGAGAAGAGAAGGAAAAAAAGACGAGAGAAGAAGAGAAGAGATGAAAAGAAGAAGAGGTGAGAAGAGAAGAAAACAAGAAGAGAAGAGAAGAGATAAAGAAGAGAGGAAAAACGAAAAGAAGGAGAAGAGAAGGGAAGAGGTGAAAAGAGGGATGATGAAGAAAAGGGAGAAAAGAAAGTAAAGAGAAAAGAGAGAAAAGAAAGAAAAGAAAGAGAGAAGGAAGAGAGGAAGAGACAAATGAAAGAAGAAAGAAGAAGAGAAGTAGAGAAGAGGAAGAAAAATGAGAAGAGGAAAAGAAATGGGAAAGGAAAGAGGAGAAAAAGGAACGAAACGAGAGAAGGGACAGGAGGAAGAAGAAGAAGAGAAGAGAAAGATAGAAGAGAGAGAGGAGGAAAAAAAAAGAAGAGAAAAAGGGTGAGAAGGAAGGAAACATTGATGCCAATGAGATCCCGTCGTCCATGGAAAAGGAGAGAAAGAGGATAAAGAAACATGGACGGCGATGGGATTACGCCATCCATGTCAGAGGGAAAAGAAGAAAGAGAGAAACATGGACGGCGATAGGGTTTTGCTGCCCATGATAGGGAAGAGAGAAGTGAGACAAATATAGACGACGATAAGGTTTTGCCGTCCATAATAGAAGAGAGAGAAAAAAGAAAGAAACATGGACGGTGATAGGGTTTCGTCGTCCATGGCAAGAGAGAAAGAGAGAAAAGAAACATGGACGACAATAGGGTTTCGCCATCCGTGATAGAGGAAAGAGAGAACAAGAAAACATGGACGACGATAAGGTACTGCCGTCCTTGACAAGAGAAGAGAGAGAAAGAAAGAACATGGGCAACGATAAGGTCCCGTCGTCCATGATAAGAGAAGAGAGAGAAAGAGAGAGCATGGACAGTGATAAGGTCCCGCCGTTCATGACAATAGAAGAGAGAGAAAGAGAGAACATGGATGGCGATAAGGCCCTGCCGACTATGATAAGAGAAGAGAGATAAAGAGAGAACATGGACGACGATAAGGTCCCGCCGTTCATGACAAGAGAAGAGAGAACATGGATGGTGATAAGGTCATGTCGTTCATGACAAGAGAAAAGAGAGAAAGAAAGAACATGGACGGTGATAAGGTTCTGTCATCCATGACAAGAGGAGAGAGAGAAAGAGAGAACATGGATGGCGATAAGGTTTCACCGTCCATGACAAGAGGAGAGAGAAAGAGAGAACATAGACATCGATAAGGCCCCGTCATCCATGAAAAGAGAAGAGAGAGAAAGAGATAATATGGACGGTGATAAGGTTTCACTGTTCACGATAAGAGGAGAGAGAAAGAGAGAACATGGATGGCGATAAGGTTCTGCCGTCCATGACAATAGAAGAGAGAGAAAGAAAGAATATGGACAGGGATAAGGCTCCACCGTCTATGATAAGAGAAGAGAGAGAAAGAAACAACATGGACGATGATAAGGTCCAGCCATCCATGACAAGAGGGCGAAGGGAAGACACGCACGAGGATAGGCATTGTTGTGTGTCTTAGAAGGGACTCAGACACGACCCGACCCGGCCCATCACTAGGGAAGGGCCCGATTCCATGTCCTTGTCAGAAAGCGGGGAAAGAAATGTCATGCATGGCGATGAGCATCATCGTGTGCGACATGGAGGTAGAGGAACTTGAACAGAGGTCTGGCCTGCCACTAGCGTTCAGGCCCGGCTCACTGCTCATGTTCTAGAAGACAAGAAAGGAAGAAGAATGTCATGCCCGGCAATGGGTACCACCATGCATGACTGAAGAGAAGAGAGAGAGGGAAGCACAAAGGGATCAAGAAAGAGAAGAGAAATTAAGGAAGAGAGGAGAGAGAGGAAGAAAGGGGGAATGAGAGAGGAGAGAGAAAAGAGGACAGAGAGAAAAAAGAGAAGAAAGAAGAGAAGAGATGAGAAGAAAGAAGAGGAAAGAGATGAGAGGAGAGAGAAGAGAGGAGGAGAGAGAATTACCTTCATATAAGGGTACCAAACTTTTCTTCTCTCTCCTCTCTCTCTCTCTTAGACATGGCCTTAAATCTCAAAACTAACTCTGAATTTTATTAATCAAATTGATGGTCCATTACAATGGGATATAACGTTGTATTTATTGACTTGGGCCCAAAACATGGGTGGATGGTCAAAATCTTACGGAATTGATGATAATTACAATTTATTTGAACTAAAATAAAATAGAAGAAATGGGTGCAAAATGATAGATTTACCCCTGCCCAGCAATACTTGAAATTCCAAAACAGTCTCTGTTACTGCCCTAGAACGTGTGTAATCTTTCATGGATCATTTTGGGTTGCTCCGACCCCCGTTTGATCGAAAGATGATTACTTTCTCGTTGGGCTCTGCATGACAATGGATTTGATGCCAACTTTGAACCACGGATCGCATTTTTAAGCTACGATCATGTGGCTTGAAATTTGTATGGATCTTGAAAACTTCTTATCGATAATGCGCTCATTTCTTGATGTATTTCTTTGTTGAATTGCACTAAGCATGATGTCATGATCGGGTTGCAACAAACGCAGCTCGATTTTGTGCCCAGACGAAGATTTTACCATATTGGGTTTTTTACCGAAATTTGAATTTCGGTGGACGAAATTACAGAAACTTTATTGGCTTCACGTGTGAAATCCGACCATTCATCACATAAGGCGTTTAGCCCAAACATAGCCTTATACCTTACGCACACGATGGAACTGGTCTCACGTCGATCTGATGTGTGAGCGCCGTGATATGGCCCCTCGAGCGAGACATGTTGCTATTGAATTTCATGCAATTGTCTTCACGAATCACCAACTTCTCTCTAGCTTTTCTCCCTGCTCGGGAGTCGTCACGAGGCATGCCACATATCAAAACACTCGTATTGATGAGACGAACACGTTCACAAAATTTGAGTATGATCCGACTTGAAACAAGGGAGATATATTCTTCGAAATTGCTGCTCGTGACTGTGCAAACCAATCTCCTTTAATGGAGATTGGTGCAGGGAGGCAGCACGGGAATAGCGTGCGACCTACCCCTTTTCAGTCTTTTACCCATAACTTTTTGTTGGAGGGTCTGTTTATGCCGAAACTTGACCCCTTGGGGTTTTCAACAGTGTCAGATCGATGGCGATGGTCCCACAGTCATTTGAGGCACCAAAAATAGAGCTCCAATTACGGGGTCCGTTTCAAGGTGCTAGAGGCCGATTTTTTTGAAACTGTTTCTTTGTTTGCACTACCGTAGAGATGTCGGATAATGACAAAACTTGGCAGGTTGGCTTTTGGAGTCATTGTGAAGATTTTCTCTTGTTCTGGGGAAACTCTGAGACTGTCAAAAAATTTCATTGTATATCAGGGCTTTATTGACCGGCTTCTCTTTTATTCCGCATCGGGGACCCAAGGAGCATGCCTTTAGCCCTTGAAGTCTTGACCGTAGAAAGTTCTCTGCCAATAAAGTCTTCCTATTTGATACGGTGCTTGACACCGAAGAAGGCAAAGATGAAGAACTAGTCATGGCAAGGGATGGAACTTTTGCTATGTTTGTTGGGTCTTGGGGAACAAGAGCCAAGGACTCACTGGAAGGAATATCTGGCTTGGATGGAGGCTCTACATCTAGAACTGCTGAAATTGGCACTTCTGGAGTAGGACAACGACAAGTTTTAGAGTTTTACTTAAAGAAGCATCTGGTTGAGATTGGGGCTCTGCTTTTAAAGTAGTTGGAGCGGGCACTTTTGAAGCTGTTACCTCAATATCTTGAGCCACATTGATTGCTTCAATATCTTAATGAATATTCCCTTCTTCAGTAATAGTGCAAAGACAGTCGCCTTGACTCAATGATGACAGAGTTGGAGACTGCACTATTTCTGGTTTAGTTGGATTATTAGCAATGGGTGCCTCTACTTCTACTGCAAGAGAAGGAACACTCTCTGGTCGACAGCTCAAGCTGAAGGAAGTCTGACTAGATGAGTCTCTTGAATGGGAGTTGATACCTCTGATGGTGAAGTCGGGATAAGTGAAGCCTTTGTCTTTGCATGCTTCTTGGGTTTAATTGGTAAATCAGCTGCTTCCCTCGAAGCAGATTGAACTGAAGGGGATACATCTGAACTTGATAAAGCCCTCTTGCTTAGCTGGGTGCTCTTTCTGTGAAACTCAAATTCTGCAGTGATATTGAGTTCAGGGCTCTCTATATCTTTCTACTTCTTGGCTCCTTTCCTTAGAGTTGCATCATCTCCAGACTTTGAAGGAGCACTCTTGGTCTTTTGACCATAGGGAGATTTGGCAACTGGAGCTGAATGCGACCCACTCCCTATCAAAGCATTAAGGTCTTGAACAGGATGACCTTCAGAATCAGGGCCAACACAACCTTTGGTCCACATGAAGATCGAACAAAGCTCATCAAACAAAGACCTGGTTTCACCTTCAAGAGAAAGATACTGGATGTCGGTATGGTCCATGGCCAGTGATCGAGGTATACCAAGCTCCTTCCAATCTAAGGGGTAATGAAGATCACAAACCTTGAAGAAGATTGGAGGGGTGAAACGCTTCCCATTCCTTGTAGCATGTTTGGTACTGTTAATGGCCTTCCATGTGGTGTTCCACCACCACCTATAACCTTCAGTGGCATGGCCTACATGACAATAATGAAGAATGACAAACTTGTTCAAGCCAGTAAGAGCAAGACAGGTTTCTCAAGCCATTCTCATGTTGATATCTATCCAGGACTCACGATTTGCACCTGGAGCACATGGTCTTATTGAGACCCCTTCTTCCCATATCTCTTCTTGAAAAGCACTGAGAACGAGCAGCCTTGGTCTAAGCCATGGTGGCACGCGAACCTGTGGGGAAAGTAGTCTTCAAGCTTCTTATCTTCAACACCCCTATAAGGCAAAATGCATCCCCTAACGCTCAGGAGATACATGGCTTCTTGGGTCTCAGTAGTATGCCCGTCGAAGACCTCACCAAAAGTGTCAATATAAACTCCATTAGTGAGACGGCCTACAAGAAAGGGACTCTCACGAGAGAAGAAAGAACTGTCAGTAAGGAATTAGTGTGCCTCGCCTGCTCCTCTAAATATAGCCTTCATCCCAGCAATCCTCAGCATTTGGGGCAAGCATGCTTTGCTAAGTCCTCATTGACTTCATATATTCCATGGGTATAAGGAGGAGATTCCTTCTTAGGAAAATATGCTAGGAGCCAACCAAAAATATAAGGATCTGGGAAGGCTGTTGTGAAATGGTCAAGAAGAACCTCTCTTCCAAAGAATTCACTCTTGCTATATCTAGATGTTACTTTACCGTGGGCAATTGCCCCCAAACCATGGTATATGCTGCAAAGGACTAGTTGGGCCAGGGTATATTTGATGCCCTTGAGCAAGCATATAGGCCACATAGAAGAAACTAGGGCGGATGACATTACTCCTTCACCGCGGGAGTGCGAACTTGCACAAGAAAAGAGTAAGATATGCAGCCAAGTACACATGGTCTTTTTCAGATCTTTTGGGAGGGGTCACAAGGTCCTTGTTCTCTACTTCCACTTCTTGTTCACCTTCATCCCAGACGACACTGAAGTTGGGTTCCTCTTTGTCTCGCCGATTCCCATGACAGAAATTCCTCCATGCATTGAAACGCATTATCTTGGAGTTGGTTTCTAAAAGAAAGAGTTAATAGATTTCAAACAACACACAAAGATCTGGAGGGGGTGATTTTCCATTAATTGGTTGAGTTAAAAAAATTTCCCCATTACTGGGGATGAATTCCTCGAACATGGCCCCCAGCAGGGGAAACCCACCATTGAAGTACATGTCAAGGAGAGTGATTCGCTTGTCACCATGATCGAGGAGCCAGCTATTGCTTTTATAATAACAGGCCTCCAGGAGGGTCTTGATTGTGTTTGAGCACCTGTCATAGTACCCGGCTGAGCACTGGCAAGTTGTAGCTAGGGCACATGCTTCTAAATCCTTAGCCTGCGACCGAAGGATGTCAAATGTCCACGTGCTATACCCACACATGTATTGGTGCTCTCCTTCAAATCAGAGCCCACCAGATGCCCAATGAAGACCTTCCCTGTCCAACATTGTTTTCCCTAGAGTGGAGAGATTCTCACTTGAATCATAGTTCCTATGAAGAGAATTATACATGGGTACACCATCTCCCTGAATCACATGTTCACCATTTGCATCTTCATAAAGATAAAACCTTGCATCTTTACCTACATAGTTGACACTCAAGGGCCATTCCAGTTTCTGAGTGAAGTCAAGAACACCCAGGGTATTGGATCTTGTGAAGGAAACTCCTGTATTCTCTAAGGAGCGGTAAATGGGATACCTCAAGGATTTTGACTGCAAAAGAAGCATGAAAGAAAGACATGAGCAATAAGCAAGATAATAGTTCAATATGATAAGGGTTTTCAAGTGAAATAAGAAAAGAAAGCATAGAAAATTTTGCAAAATTTCGACAGTGTCTCCCCTCTATACAGAGGTTGAAAGAAAAGGTGTTTAGCTAGTCCAAAGCACCCGCGAGATTCTAAGAAATCAAAAGTTTGTGGGTCAATGCCCATCACGAAAAGTGACCCTAAAGAGCTCCATTTTCTATTATAAAAATGCCCAAGAATGCATAAAGATGCATAACTATGCATGAAAATGCATAGAAATGCATGATTATGCTCGAAAATGCATAACTATGCATGGAAGTGCTCAAAAGATGCATCATTGTGCTTAACTATGCTCAATTACATCAGAAGATGTATGAAAAATGCATGACAATGCTTAGAAGTTCTCAATGGAGTTTTAAAATGCATAGCTATGCATTGGAGGTGTTGAAAATGTCAGGCCATGATGTAAAAATGCACTTGAAATACAAGGGGTGTGTGAAGATGCTCCAAAGATGCTTTGGATCTTAAGGAATGCATAAAAGAATGTGAAGAGTTGCATGAGAATATGAAGGTTCGCCTAAAGAAAATGCTACATAATGATTATGATGCTCACAGAAATATTCGTGACATTTAGGGCCTGTTTGATAACTGGAAGCAAGTTTAGTTCGGTGAACTTAAGAAGTTATTGATTTCTGTGTTTGATAACCCCCTCTGGGAAGTTAAGAAGTTCATGGATTATGTGTTTGATAATCTCTTGGGAAGTTAAGAAGTTCCTTGTTTCTGTTTTTAATAACCTCCTGGGAAGTTAAAGAAGAACTGGGTATCTGTATTGGATAAGAGAAAAGACTGGCTTTCATCCCATTAGCAAGAGTTACATTTTTCATATGTCCACCACTAACACCACATGATAAAATTGCATTTTAGTTTCCAAACCGGCTTGTAGTCCTTACCAAAACAAATATCATGGGGCAGATATCATCTTGAAGTTTTCCAAAATCAGTGGCAGTCATGTAATTTTTATGAAGCGCATATCATTTTGAAGTTTCTTAAAAATCAGTGGTAGTCATGTAACTTATTTTCTGTTTCTTTTTTTTGCAAAGAATAGGTGCACATAGTTTCTTTTTTTGCAAAGAAGTATGGACATGCGTGAAGACAAGCAAAATCCATAAAGAAGTGTAGTCTACCTTTGTGAGATTTATAGTCTTTATCTGATTCTTGTAACAAATTTTTGTTTGCACGATTTTGTTTTTGTGCATTCACTTTTTCAATTTATTTTTTTTGACAACTTTTCTCAAAATATATAGTACTTATAAACACTGAAAAGAAAAATGCAAAATGTTTCATATCATGGCATTGGAACAAAAAAGATATTTTAAAAAAAAAAAATCGCAAAATGCAAAATAGAATAAATTCACTAATCAATGAACATTTCAATATTTGCATACTATGTGCCCCAATGGATAAGCTACGAGTGAAGTTTGAGAGTCAAAAGTGCACAAAAATATGCAAGACACTTGGGGTCAAAATATTAAAACTCTATGGAGGCATTAGATATTTTAGAAAAGGGATGTATAATATCCAATGCGCTACAGAAAAATATACTCCATCGGGGTAATCCACATTTGATGAAATTACGAGTGGTGATGAAGAGGTAAGACCCACCATTGTGATCATATCCTTTTCTAGGGGGTTCCAGTCCCTCTTTATACCATTTATCATTTCATTGGACGAGGACCACCCCATGGAATATGCAAATAAGTAGCAACATTCACAATTGATGCATCTATAAGAAGAAAACTATGTATAAAACCAGCCATTCAACAATTAACCTGCAATAGTTTACTCATACATAACTCAAAATACAAGAACTAAGAAATCAACCCATTCAAACACACATGCACAATGCAAGCAGTACGAAATCAACCCATTCAACAATAACCTGCAATAACTTGAGCACTACATATATTCAGCACTGATGCATCTGTATCAAGTAACATTCATAATTCATGCATCCATAAACAATAACCTGTAAGAAATCAACCCATTCAAATACACATGCACAAGGCAAGCAGTAAGAAATCAGCTCATTCAACAATTTCCTGCAATAACTTGACCACTACTTATATTCAACACTGAATCATCTGTAACAAGCAACATTCACAATTCATGCACCCATAAAAAAAACCACGTACAAAACCCCATTCAACAATAACTTGTAATAGTTTAAACATACATAATTCAAAATGCAATAGAATGAACACAACATAAAAATTTCATATGAAATGCAGAACAATGTTTAATTACAAGTGCTAACGACTTGGGAGGCCTTCCACAACTGCGTTGCTATGGCATCTCGCAGATTGATGCCAACGTCATGATCAACAAGCCCCTGAGTCAATTGTGAAAAACCATCATTTTCGTCAATTATGAGTTGACTCTCAACCCTCCTTCGAAAACGCAGCTCCCTTCTGCTATCGGCTCCCCGAGTCATCATGATGTAGTTATGCAATATTGCACATACAATAACTACATCAACCAGTGTTCATAAAGGATACTGCATTTGATTTCTGAGTACAAGAATACTAGCCTTCCAAAGTCCAAGTGTCCTCTCCACCACATTTCTAAGCGTGGAATGCCACTTGTTGAATAACTCATTGTGATTCTGGGGAGCTCGTGGGCCTGAAGTAAATTCATTTAGATGGTAACAGACTCTTCGATATGGTCCTATGGAACCATGAATAGTAGGATACACACCATCTACAAGGTAATATTTTCCTGTACCATATTTGTGCAATGAGTATATTGTAAGGCCAAATATTACATTAGAAATATTGTACAAACTGAAGCAACGAAACATAGGAAGGAATGAAGTTAACCTCATGCACTGCAAGCCTACTGCCTTCATTACTAATTGCGTCATATAGGACTTTAGAATTTGATGCGAATCCTTCCCAACCTGCAAGTACATAATGGAAGCACATATCGAAGCCAACAGCAGCCATAACATTTTGGCTTAAAAAACCTTTTCTATTTCAGAAACGATTATGCAATCAACTACGAACTCGAGCAGGGACATGAGTCCCATCAATAGCTCTAACACAATCCTATTAAGAGAAAAAATTCAACATATTATATATTAATTCTAAATAGATGTGAGAACAACAATGTGAATTATTTGACACTCCCATACCTTGAAATATGGATAAAATCGTAGTGTATCACTAGCAATGTGAGCCTGTGTTTCATTGCTTGCTGGTTGCAAGAACAAGGGTTCCACTTGTAAGATGGCTTCTAAAACTCTATCGAAGTAGTAACTTATGGTCTGCCCTGAATGTTGGAACTGTTCTTGGACCACCCTATTCCGTTGATCGTGTGTGACGGTGTTTAAAAATATGGTTACTTGTTCATCAACTGCCAAATATCTTGTATCTGTAATGTTTGTCCTCTGCTTTAACAAATTACATAGACTGATAAAAGCACAACTTTCCATTCGTGATTGGTCGAAGCACTTACGAGGATGCCCTGACAGCAAGTATTGGACATAATTGGCCCCAGTAAAAATTAAAGTATGAACACGCCTTCTCCTCTTTTGCGCAGTGATATACCAACATATAATGCACCACATTATACATGTAAGATATAATATTACCACGATATAATATTACCACCAACAGACGTTGTTGGGGATCCATAACTAGAAATAGAAGAAGGCACCCACATTAAATTAAAGCAATATTTTTAATCAAACCATAATATGAACGAAGCCATCCACATCCATAAAGAAAACTATGAAGCAACCTTTGACATTAAATTGAAAGAAACCATCCACATACAAATAAAATAATTTATCCAATACATATTTATAAAATGCAAACCATAAAGCAATCTCTATCAAACCATAATAAGAAAGAAGCCATCCACATCCATAAAGAAAACCATGAAACAACCTTTGACATTAAATTGAAAGAAACCATCCACATACAAATGAAGAATTTATCCAATACATATTTATAAAATGCAAACCATAAAGTAATCTCTATCAAACCATAATATAAAAGAAGCCATCCACATCCATAATGAAAATCATGAAGCAATCTTTGATATTAAAATGAAAAAAGCCATCGAATTACAAATGAAAGAAGTCATCCACATACATATTTATAATATGGAAACCATTAAGTAAACGTAGGCAATCAAGTATTTAGAAGTGTTTCATCTCTTCATCCAAGTAAGCTTTTCATATCCTTGGATCCGGTAAGTTTAATAACATCTCTACCTTTGTAGAATCTTGGAAGATCCTTGTTGCCATTACAAAGACATCATCACCAATTTCACCTGCTCTCCACATGTCTTCAACAATCTTTAAGGCATCTCTCCTAACCTTGGACGAAACATCTACCACAGGAGTACTGTTGTTACCTGCAGTTTCACGTGCTAGCATCTTAATGCTATCGGCCACCTCTATCATGACTTTAGTCATGGAGTCATTGAAGGTGGGTTGCTTTGATCGTCGTTGTGTTCCTATAGGAGTATGGGACCGTCGTCTTTTTGATCCATATGATACTGGGTTATCAGATGAGGATGAGCTACATTGGACCCGGACTTCTGGCGGGGGGGGAGGGGGGGGGGGGGGGGGGGGTGGGGTTTCGTTAGAGAATGGAGTTTCGGGCCTTTCTGGCTCAATTGTAATGCCACCCCTAGTCGATTTGTACTTCTCATAAGCTGTGTTGCCCTCATAAATCTTACTTAAGAGCGAATATTGGGGCAAAGTCTTGTTATGATATTTATTTGCCCATTCATTCTCTTGCATATAAAAGATCATAAATTATTTTTAGCGATATTCGTATTTAAACATATTCAAAAATTTTAAAGCCTATGCAAATGAGTAATTACATACCGCTAAGTAGTCAATCCAAACATCACTCTCGACGGTTATGATCCTCCTCCTTGCATCACATCCAAACCCAAATACATTCATAAGTTTGTTTATGTCACTGTACATGGTTTTGAAGAACTTATACTTGCTCTTTAACGTACTTTTCGTATTTAATGACCCAAATTTAATTGCCATTGCTTCTACCATCCGTTTCTAAGAACCTTTTTTAAAGCCCCCCCTGCCTTGGATACAGCCCTACTCTCCTTTTCCATAAGTTCAATGAAATGATCATCTTCTGCCTGTGTCTATTGCAAGTTCCTCTTGGATCCTATATTCTCATTCCCTATGCTTGATGATGTGTTTAGATCCATTCTAAAATAGGGAGACAACAAATCTATTATATTCTATATAATCATAAGTTGTGCTCTCTCTCTCTCTCTCTCTCTCTCTCCAAGATTATAATGGCACACGACATTTAAACATACATAGAATTGCCTGTAATAGTTTAAACATACATAAATAAAAATGCAAGAACTAAGAAATCAGCTCATTCAAATACACGTACACATTGCGCAACAAAAAATCCGCCCATTCAACAATAACCTGTAATAACTTGAGCACTACTTATATTCAGCACTGGTTCATCTATATCAAGCAACATTCACGACTCATGCATCTATAAAGAAAACCATGTACAAAACCAACCCATTCAACAATAACCTATAGTAGTTTAAACATACATAATTAAAAATGCAAGAACTAAGAAATCATCCCATTCAAACGCACATACAGAATGCAAGCCGCAAGAAATCAGCCCATTCAACAATAACCTGCAATAACTTGAGTACTACTTATATTCAGCACTGGTGCATCTGTATCGAGCAACGTTCACAACTCATGCATCTATAAAGAAATCGGCCCTAAAAAAAAAAAATTAACAATTTTCGCTAGGAAATTTGCTCATAAAAATCTCAGAAAAAGCTAAGAAAAAGCTCAAATATCAAAGCTCAAATAAAAAAACATTTTTTTTACCGATTTTACCAATCTAAAAAAGTGAAAAACCTCAGATAGAGCCCTTAACTGTAATGTATTTGTCCTCTGATCAGATCTCAATGAAATTTATAATGTATTTGTACTTTGATCAGAGCTCAAATATCATAGTTCAAAGATCAGAAAAACCTCATAATAAGCTCAGAAAAATCCCTAAACTTTTTTTTTACCAATTTTTGCTCAGAAAAAGCTAAGAAAAAACTTAAAAAAAGCTCAAATATCATAGCTCAAATAAAAAATACTTTTTGTATACTGATTTTACCAATTTTTTAAAAATATAAAACCTCAGAAAAAGCCGTAAAATGTAATGTATTCATACTCTGATCAGAGCTCAATGAAATTTATAATGTATTCATACTCTAATCAGAGCTCAAATATCAGAGCTCAAAGATCAGAAAAACCTCATAAAAAGCTCAGAAAAAGCCCTAAACTTTTTTTTTACCAATTTTTGCTCAGAAAAAGCTAAAAAAAAGCTAAGAAAAAGCTCGAAAAAATCTCAAATATCATAGCTCAAATAAAAAAAGAAAAATTTTTTTACCAATTTTTTTTAAAAAAAAACCTCAAAAAAAGTCTTTCATAAAAGCCCTTCAAGTACAATCAAGTTACCACATTTACATGGACAGTTTCCCAAAGGCCATACTGGAGTTTTCATATTGATAGATTCATAGAATATTAAACATTCATAATTTACCAAGGAGAATTCGCATCCAATACACAGAAGCTACATCAGTGAATTCATCATACAAGCACTCACATAAGATTTCAAAACCAGCCCAATATTTCAATTTCACCAACACACACATACGTGTGTGATGTAAGAGGGAGAGAGAGAGAGAGCATGGTTATTTCTAAGCATCGAGCAAATTATATATTATACCCATTAATCAACAGCCATGGAAAGAGAAGCCCAAAGTATAACAACATTTGAGAAATGAACAAAAATCAAATGATCCATGATCAAAGAATACGACCCCAAATAATCGAATAGAAACACTAAGTTCCAGCAAACATTAAACACTTAAGGGTGATGAATGGATGTAGGAGCAAAGAATAATCACCATTTATGAGATATCTTCTCTACCCAAGTAGTAGTTACATTTAAGAGATAAAATCAAGTTTATGACAAACATAAGTTACATTGTGTTGTTTAGTCAAGAAACTAGGGATGGAAACAATTTATCAGTGTCACATAGATAATCTGAAAAATTCTAAAATCTCATCTAACAAGTAATGATAAAAAAGAAACAAGTTATAATTATAGTTAAGTCTCTTCAAACAATGTGAACTAAGCACCTCAAATGTTAAAGAATATGTTTGCCATTTAAGTCATTTGTCAAAGAAATACAAATAATGACCCACATGAATTGGTTAAAGTTTCCCATATCTACACAGATTTTTTTACTAGTAAAAAAATAACAATTATGAAAACATGAGAAAATGAGTCCTCAGGTTGCAATTATAGAATAAAAGAACCTCCGGGCAGCCAAGAAAGATAAATACATAATAGCTCCATATCATTGAATTTCTACCACAAAATATAAAAGGGTCATTAATTCCTAGAAGTCGAGTTTTTTAAGTTCTAAATAAAACTAGAGAAGCCTGATGAAATTTGTTTGTTTGATGGTGAAGACTCATGAAAATGAAACATTCAAGCAAGTTTTCTCGAATTTTTTACCAAAAGCAGGATAAAATGGATGAGTTTAGGTGAGGTGTATTGTTTGCAAAAAAACTTGTTGGACCCAAAGTTCCAGTACAGCATATGATCCATGTAGCATAAAACTAGAGAAAATAGACAAAATCGAAAAAGAAATACAGTTCCTCAATAAGAACAAAAAATTTGCAAAGACAGACTAAAATGTTCCATAGAACCTGCAAGTCCCACATTGATTTGAGTCTAATTAGGGAATAGATAAAATTGGTCTTAGGGGGAAAAAAAAACTTTTAAAGATAATATTTGGTAAGAAGTCTTAAAAACCCTGAAACATTTTGGAAATAAGCCTTAAAACCCGATAAAATTAATGGAAAAAATTATTGAAAATACATTTTTTTCTATGTTTCTCATCTGAAATATATGCGATGGGCACAATCAACTCTCTATAACTTAAGTTCTCTAAGATTCTAACCTAATCACAGTGAAATAGAAGAAAACGAAAAGCATGTTTCCCAACCAAGATCTTTTACCGCAAAAGGTATGGCCTAGTAGTTGCAGAATCAAAAAATCATATCTTGGCGAAAAGAGAAATCCCAATCCAACAAAATGGAAGAAACAAAGCCATAAATAGAATTCTTCTTAGTCAAGCTGTTTACAAAAAATAAGGTCCCAAGAATTGCAGATGCAGAAGGCATAAGATTATGGAACCAAAAGAAAAAAGAAAGAAAAGAATAACAAGAACCAAATTCAAGAAAAGGCTAACTTTCTCACAAAAAAGGACCAAATGCAAGAGAACAAATCCACAAAAAATACTTTTTTATACAAGCTCTGCAATTTAATGCCCCTACACTTGTAGAATTGGAAATAGAAGCTATATAAAAAAATAAAAAAAACTAAAAGCAATAGTGAATTGCAAGATATACGAACCCACAAAAAGTTTTTTTTTTTTTTTTAAATCAAGCTCTGCATTGTCAAAAGTTCCTAGGAGTTGCAAATGAAATTGAGAAGAACCTAGACTAAATAATAATAATGATAACCCTCTAGATAAAGAAGAAGAAAGAAGTAAATGAATCCATGAAAATAATTCTTCTCAATCAAGCTCTGCAATTGCAAAAACTAAGGGCCAAGCATATGGAAAATGAGAAACTAGAAGATGCATAGAGAAGAAAAACCCTAGAACTAAGAAAAGCCGGTACCTGCTAAAATTTGGTAGAGAGAGATCAGAGATCCGCCATGAAAACACACACACTCTCTCTTTCTCTCTCCAAAGCACTCACTTTCAAGCACAGACTCTCTTTCTCTCTCCAAAGCACTCACTTTCAAGCACACACTCTCTTTCTCTCTCTAAAGCACTCACTCACTTTCAACAGTGTTTGTATAACATTAGGCGCACAGGACATTTCATAAGCAAGTAACATCCATTGCTCATTTTCAAACAGTGAGAAAATAACAGAGAGAAAGAGAGAAAAAAAAAAACTAAAAAGACCCAAATTGGGAGTCAATAGAGAAGGAAAACCCCACAAAAAAACTTGTACCCTAAAATCATGGGGTATAAGAGCTCTAAGCTTCAAGAGCTCAAGAACAAACACAGAGATCAATAATAAGAGTCATTTGCTTCAAAAGTTCAAGAACAAACACAATGATGAATAACAGAGAGAATAAAGTGCATACCTCAAGATCAATCTCAAGGATCACAGGTTTGCTTGAGATAATGGCGTGCTAGCTCAACGGCGAGATGGGAAGTTGCGAAAAGAGGGATGCTCAACGGGATGGGTGCTCAGCGGTGCAGAGAGGAGTGCTTAGTGGGGTGGGTGCTCAGAGGGGGGGATGTGCTCAGAGATTAGGGTTTTATCGAAGGGGAGGGGTGCTCTAGGTTATCGAATGGGGAGGAAGTTTAGAGCTTCCTATTTGAGGTTCGGACTTTTGGGTTGGAACTTTTTTTACACAGGGGTCCGAGAAGATAGAAAACTTTAAATTTGGGGTTCTCATTTTTATCAAACACAAAAAGTTGAGAAGTTCTCAACTTTCAAAAGCCACTTCCTATTATCAAACATGACCTAGAGTGCTTGAAATGAGACATTTGTGATGAGCAAGAAATTTTTTTTCAGTGGTCAAGAAATGCTTGGGATGCTCAAAGAAAATATTCGTGATACTCAAGAAATATTTTTAGTGTGCTCGGTGAAGTGTATTCACAGTGCTCATAAACATTGATGATGTTCAAGAAGATATCTACGACGCTCAAGAGTATATGATCATATGGTGCTCAGAAAAATATTTGTGGTATCTAGAGATGTTCGAAGTGCTCAAAGAAGACGTCTGTGTATCTCAAAACATGCTCATATCGGTCTAAGCAATGATCGTGAAGCTCTAATATGCTCATGATACTCAAAAGCAATGCTTATGGTTCGAAAAGCTTTTGAAGAAACATTTGTGATGAACATGTTTGTGAACTTCATGATGCCCAAGAGAAAATATGCTCATGATGCTCAACCCTCTAATTAATCATCTTGGTATCAAGATATGAATATGAAAAGAAAAAAATATTTCAAGTCTACGAAATAGTGTATCTTGCAACATATTATATGGACCGTCCAGTTTCAAGATTTGAATCGTTTCTAGAGTTTAAAATTTTATAAGTAGAGATAAAAATAGTTATTTAAGCCATACTAAGAAATTTTTTTATCAAAATTACATTTATGATAAAATTTAGAGGTGCACCCTAATTGGATCGTTTCAGGTTGCAATGTTATTCAAACCACACCCATCTTTAAATGCTAATGTTCTTAGGGACATATTAAATACATGTGACTTTCTTTTTTTATTTTATTCTTTTTTCTTTTTCATGTTATTTTTTTGCTGAAAGTGGGCCTTAAGTTGAGGAGGTTACATATTAGGAATTCTAAAATCCTCCTACATAATAAATGCTAGAGAATAGCTAATAGATACTCCACATCAGGTCAAATTTGCCCACTCGTGGCTATTTGGCATTTGATCCAATGGAAACCAAAACACTAGTATACAAAAGGGTATGTCTTAATTGCTTGTTGACACTTGAAGAAAAATCAAGAAATCATCACCAATAAAAAAAAAGTCACTAAAGCAGTAAATCATCATAGGTTTACTATAAATAATTTTTATAGTTTATTGTAAACAAATTTATGTGCTGCAGAAATGGGCTTAAGTCTAGGTGGTCAAGTTAGAAGAGCGCTACAACATGATGTTTGTTCTTAGCACATGTAAGGGACCCCTTCTTCACTAAACTACACCAAAAAAAATATATGTTTTTGTAACCATAGCATCTCTATTAGATACACATAAAAGGTTGTCAATGTTTGGGTTAAAATTTAAAGGGTGTGGTTTCTATGAGGTTGCAACCTTAAACAATCCAATTAAGGCGCACCTCTAAATTTTATCATGACATGTAATTTTGGTGTAAAAACTTCTTAGGATTATTTTAAAATCTATTTTCATATCTAATTATAAAATTTTAAACTCCAAAAATAGTTAAAGTCAAGTAGATCTATAAACATATGAAAATCTTGAAAATAGACGGTCTAGATAATGTGTTGCAAGATGCACTTTTTTGAGACTCAAAATTTATTTATTTTTCATATTCATACATCTCAATGTCGAGATGATTTTTTTTCATATTCATATATCTCGATGTCGAGATGATCCATTAAAGGGTTTTTCAACATTAAAACAACATTTTCCAAAGGATTTTTAAAGTGCATCTTTAATTCTACATCTTAAAGTTGTAACTTATATAAACGTTTTCCAAACTTAAAAGTTATAATTTGATTTAAAAGCACACTAATACATTAGATCTAGAAGCTAGTATGGTCTAAACTCTAAAATACAAGGTACTGAGGGAGACTTCAAATATAGAGTAATATGGATGATACAGGGGTTTAAATCTAGCAGGTAATCGGGCCTTTTTAATTGACTTCACATTGCCATATGATTGTTTTATATATTTTCAAAGATATTGACAGATCTCTCTCTATTTAACCAAACCTTGCCATGCGGTGATTCCAAAATCTTGTCAAAGAAGTTGTTAGCTATTCAAGCACATCACTTTTTGGCCTTTCACTTTATATCATTTCATCCCTCCCTCCCTCTCATGTATAGTTTCTTCACTATTTACTATTTTCAGTTCTCTGTCTCTCTCTTTTAGGTTGTCTAGGAAGCCCAAAAGAGTGTTTTTTTTTTTCTTTCTATTGAAGATTTTCAGATGAATTTCAATGAGCGCCACCTCAGACTCTCCTAGCAAAAGACATGCCCCCAAGATGTCTCCTGCCTAGTATAGGAAAAATCGAATCGGAACTGTTAATCAGACATGTCCTGGAAGCGATTAATCCGGCCTAATCGGTAAACCGGCCGGTTCAACCGTTCTAGCCTGGCAAGTCTAGAGCGATGAAAAAAGTATTAAAAAATTACATAAAAAATTACAAAAAAATATAAAAAAATCTAATAAAATATGGAAAATATATTTAAAGAATGATTAAACAAAGCACATCCAAATAAAGTTGAAAATTAATGAAAAAAATGAATTTTAAACAATCGCTTCATGCCCAGGGATATTTTTGAATTTTAAAAAAAATAGAAAAATGTAAAAATAAATACTAATGGCCAAAACAATTTCCAATTTTTGCCAAAAAATAAAAAAAAAAAAAAAATACGTTACAAACAAACTTCCTTATTTTTTGGGATTTTATATAATTTTTTTTTAAATACCCAGCTGGTCACCAAAACAAGCCGAAAAAGGAACCGATCGGTGGCCTATTCCGATCTAATCGGACAGTTACCGGTTAGAACAGCGTATTTTTCCAGCATTTGTTGTGTGCGCCACCCTTACATTATTTTCCAACAATGTTGTGTGCGCCACCCTTACATGATTATGTCATCTGTTCTCAGACCTGCAAAAAAATAAAAATAAATAAATAACAAGACCATAAATAACATTAGCTCCCTAACCTCACTGTCCGCTATAAAATTTTGATATCAAATAACATATTCACCATGGGAGTGTGAGGGCGTTCAGCCAATCCAGGGTAGGCCAGGGCCGGTGAAGGCATAGCCTAGGCTGAACCGGTCCAAGGCAGGTCTTGGGTCGGGTAAGACCAGGGCCTGGCTAGCCCAAGGCAGGGTCAAGGTCTGGGCCTGGACCAGTATAGAATAGGCAACAATCATTATGTATCATCATTTAGCGGCTTGTCATCAATTACTTATAAGGCACATGAAAATACATAGAGTAAACAATCAATGTCATCTTCTTTAGAAGACCTAGACAAGAAGTAGAATTACAACCTAGTAGTTGTTTTTATAAAAACAATTTTTTTTTAAATTATAAAAAATATGTTTTATAAAAATTAAATTTTTTTCTAAATTATAAAAAAAATATATGTCCAAACATGGATTATACTAATATTTTGATTCAGAGGTAGTATCTTTGCCACGACTTTTTTTAAATCACTTTCACAGCTGCATGTCTTCTGCTCACGAAAGTATGTAAAATGTTATGTTGGTGACACACTGTTGCCACGAGCACAATGTTGGTGTGTCCATAATACTTCTCATACCCAAACAAAAATAGTTACACAAATAAAAACTTAATTACAAAAAATTACAATAAAAGAAAACAATGCACAATTTCTAATGAGATGTAATCTTATTAAATCAAGTAGTATTTGAGTTTGGTATCCTTCCTTTGTAAAAATACCAAAAGATTTGATTTTCTCACATTCCTCCATCTCCATCGAACGTGGACACCGGAAACCATTTTTATGAACCTCAAAAAATTGACCAAGTGTAAATAAAAATAGTTCTAAAATAATGTAATTGTACCCATCAATGGAGTGCTGATGAAAAACGTGGATGAATACCCCTCAGAATCCTTGAGTGAAAATTAATACCTTGATTTCATGATTACTACATCTTTTTCATTAAAAGTTCCTTTGCGAGCAATGTCGACATCCCCTTCTTCAGATATTATGGGCTGGGCCAGGGCTAGCACAGTTAAGGTGCAAGGGTCTATGCCACCCCACCTGGGCTTGGCCATTAAAAGCCTTGTGAGTGCTTGTAATATACATTTTGATATAATGGAACATGAACTCAGTGAGAATGTGGTCTTTCGTGGACCATACTAACCAAATAATATTTGTTGATACCGAACTGAGTTTTACGAACTAGGTCAGTCGGTTGGGAAAAACTTGTATTACCTGAGCATATAAAATTATCAAATAAGGGTTTGAATAGGTCATCCCTTGATGAGGTCGGAATATTGCCCAGATGAGTGAGCCGTAGGACTATGGGGCCTTTGTGTGTCATGGTATCCTTCAGTGACGGTGACCAAAGGCTCATCCGCGTGCCATCAGACGGCATGCATATATAATAGTCGTTTCGGGAAAGCGAACTACCTTTTAGGGTGCAGCTTATACATATGCGAGAGATACCCCTATGCGTTATATGAGATGTAGTCGCATCAAGTCTAGGTAACCTTGGTACGTCTCTAGAGGAGAACTTGAAATCTATAAATTGGGACCTCTTGCCCATTGGCTAAACTTTGGTGACCCACTAATGAGCTCTACATGGACTGTGGGTCATGGGTAACACTAGGTCGGTTTGAGAAAGTAAGTGTGAACCGTAGTCCACAGTTGAAGGTGGAGTGCCCCAGTATTT
Source organism: Amborella trichopoda (assembly GCF_000471905.2). Next base: position 15,337,721 of record NW_006495273.1, on the reverse strand, counting down.
ATTTATTTAATTCCTAGACTATATCGATCATTTTCCCATCTAATAAATCCAATTATGTTTGTTTTAATAATATATGATTTTTAGAATTGTTATTTGAATCTTTCTAAATATTTGGATATTTTATTTATCAAATTTAGATTTATAAAAACAAAGACATTTATTTTAGATTGATTTAATTATTTAAATTGAGCTTTATGAGTTTTTAAAAATCATATAATATTTTAATTAATTTGATTATTACATAAGAGCCCCAATAAGCTATATGGGCCCACTATTGCAATGTGGATGGGGACCATGAGTGCCACCTAGGGTGGCACGCTTCAATCCAAGGAGCTTTTTGATTTTGTTAGATTAAGCTTTGGCTTGAAGAAAAAGCTTTGAGATATTTTAGAAAGCTTTTGCCTTGAGGAAGCCTTGAATGGATTTTTATAAAGCATGAGGAGGCTTGTGCATATTTTTGTTTTAATATCTATTGGTAGGAGAAATGATTTAGGGAATGGGGGATAAATGTTCTAGCACTTTCGATATGATGTTGATGACCTATTTATGAAATTGAGGGCTCAAATCTCTCACCCCACAAGTCATATAAGATCAATTGTGCATGTTCAATCTCACAAGAAAAGGCAAGCCATGAAAAAACCTAAAAAACCCTAATCCTATTTTTGCACTATAAATAGAGGATCCATGTCATAAATCTCTACGCTTAAATCTCTCTTCTCTCTCTAGAATGCCAAAATAGGGGGCACGCCCCAATTAGGAAAGAAACCTCTCTCTCTCTTATGGAAAATTAGGGGGCACACCCCACTTAGATAGAACTCTCTCTCGTCTTGCTTTGTGTTGATCCTAAAGGTTGAGTAGAAGTAAATAGCTACACTCATGTAATTTTTAAAGCCCAGAAACATAGTCCTGTATCCAAAAAATAAAACCCAATACACATACTTTGATTATAATTAATGAGGAAATGAGTTTTGTATCCAAAACAAATTTAAAATCTTTTGCTCCCCCTAGTTTTGATGTAATTAGATGTTTGAGAAAAAATTACTTACATGACAAGAGAGAGAAAGACGAAGAAATATATATATATATATATATATATATATATATATATATATATATATATACTACTATAAAGTAAA
>NW_006495273.1:15305738-15336564 GCF_000471905.2 Amborella trichopoda | reverse complement strand
AGAAGAGAGAGAGAGAAGAATATATATATATATATATATATATATATATATATATATATATATATACACTTTGACTATTGAAAAATAGTAAAAGGAGCATGTGCATAAAAATCAGGCTTTGCTATGGAGACTGTATCCCAGATGTAATAACAGCCTCCTACAAAGTTATTTGGAAAAATATCCACAACTCAAGCAACGAAAAAAGTTGAAAGAGAGAGTATACTTGGGCTCAATATGAAAAAAAAATTAGTGCTCCTTTAATTGGTATGGTAGTGAAAGGGAGTTCGGTAAATCTCTCTAAAAGGTGAAAGGATAAAAATTCGGGCTCTGCGATCACCAGCCTCACGACACCCCTTCTCTGATCTTGGGTTTGATCTTATACATGCTCCATCAACTTTTGCTAACAATGGTATCAGAGCAACCAGGTTCCATCTTCCCTAATTTTACTCTGAATTATTTTTTAACGATAGAGTTGTGATTTGTTTGTTATGATCTATGCCCAAATTTTGTGTATTAATCGTGCTTCAAAATATCACCTGCTGATATCTTAACTTGTTATCTTAATTCACAGTGTTAATTAATTAAAGGACAAGTATGCATGTTGATATCTTATCTTGGCTCACAATGTTAATTAATTAAAGGATAAGTATGCATGTGTATTGATCAATTTCAAATCACCTTTATCCCATTTTTTTATGAGCAAATTAGCCCCATTCCCTAAAATTGAAGGGAATTACATGAGCGAGAGAGAGAGAGAAAGGGTTCATTTCTGGTTGTTACGTCCCCCAAGTTTTACCTATCACGTGCCCCTTGGCTTGAGAGATGCATCCCTATCAAGTGCCCCTTCGCTTCATAGAGATTATTTGGGCGTGCCCCTTGGCAACATACCCCTTGACAACATGCCCCTTGGCAACGTGCCCCTCTATCTTGTCTGTTCATAGCCCCCAAGAACACGAGCCTTACCACCATTCATGCCTTGTCACGCACACACATCACTCTTTTGATCCTGCTTCCTGGCAAAATCATGTAGGAGAGGACTTCAAAACCAGGACAATAGGAGAGAGAAAGAGCATGTTTGCAGCGCATAGGGATGATGACAAAAAGGTAGAGATAGAGTGGAGAGAGAAGTGGAAACTTGTATTGGGTTTTCTTCGCGTGGTTGCCATCGACGTGTAGCGTCTATTTGCTCTCTCTAGAGTTTTGTAACCCTATTGATTGAAAAAGGCAAGCAAAATACATGTGTTTGTTTGTCTTGTTATTGATTTATTTGATTTATTGCCTGATAATCTGTAGTAAAAAAAAGGCTTATGGGCTCTCTAGGAAGGTTTGATAGCGTAGAAATTTTGGAGATTAATGTGTGGCTAAGAAAAATCGTGGTTAACTTTTCTTGAAATGGCATGGAAGGAACCAACGACAATTCCATATGATCGGTATAATTCAATTGAGGATTGGAATATTTCAGGGGCCAAAATGATCATAATAATGTTGTAGTTACATTCAAAATAGGACTAGTGAAATGTAATTAACGATCCATGAATGAGTAGTATTCTTACATTGAATCCATGAGAAATATAGCATCTGTTTGACTATTGGTCATGAGAAATATAGCATATGTTTGACTATTGGATTTGTTTACCTCCCCTGAAAAAGCTATCATTTTGTATCAAATTATAGCTTCGCCAAGTTCTTCCCATTTTGAATCAGCTAGGACCGAGTAGATCATTTCTGAATTTTCTTGAAGAGCTTGCATGTCATAATAGAGTCCAAGGGTACCTTTCCTATGTTCAAAGACCCATAGGAGGGAACAATGTGGGTTATCATCATCATTTGTATCCCGTGTTAGAAAGAAAGATAAGTGATTCATGTTAGCTATAGGGGAATATCCTACAGGTTCAGAGATTCTTAATGCATGGCATAAGAGTGCCATGGATCCTTTGGTGATTGATGTGGTTCTTGTGCAAGAAGACAGTTCCAAGGCTCGAGGTTCTGACAAAGAAATTGGGTCCCCTATGAAACAACATTCCTTTTGCGACACACTCACAAGTGCCCAATTGACAAGCTACTGGAATGTTGGTGAGGAACACCTCAACTCATCACCCAAAGAGACCTCAGTAAAGGTTTTAGAGAGATGGGTAATGCAATACTAGTCCCTAAAGTCAAGCACAAGAGACCACCTTCCTAGTAAAGGCCGTGAAAGTTTGAAATTTGGGGAGACAGTTTCTCATTCCAGTGATGACCCTACTGTTTCTACAAGGATGTATAAAAGATTAATCTTGCTCGTACGCTCCCTCCATCTAACCTCGAGACTCTTGCCATCTTATAAACTCTTCTGAAAGCTTAATTCGTCGAACCAAAGCTATAACGTTGAACTTTACCAAATGAATGTAAGGACTGCATTTCTGGAACTAAAGGAAATCATCTACATGAAGCAACCTGAGGGCTTCATAATTAAAAGCCAAGAAAATAAAGTATAAAAATTAAATAAGTCTTTATATGGTTTAAAACAATCTTCAAGACAATGGTACTTAACATTTCATGATGTCATCTTACAAATAAGATATGAAGTAAATAGATTGAACCATTGTGTGTATGTCTTGAAGAGTGGGAGTAAATTTACAATACTCACATTAGATGTAGATGATATCCTAGTTATTGGAAATGATTTAGAAATGATTGATAAGACTAATTCATGGCTTTCTTCTTGGTTCGAGATGAAGGATATGGGAGAAGCATCTTATGTCCTAGGCATAAAATAACTAGAAAAAAAAAAAAAGTTGTGCTTGAGCCAAGAAAGATATATTGACTCTATTCCCAAAAGATTTAAAATGGAAAATAGTAAGCCATTGTATATTCCTGTTGAAAAGGGAGTAAAGTCGTTTAGGAAGGTTTGTGTAGTAGAATAACAAGAAAAGCTTAATGTTCCCTATGCGTAAGATATTGGTAGCTTACTATATACAGTAAGATGTACAAGGTCAGATTTGAGTTATGCCGTAGGACTTGTTAGTAGATATAAAAGTAATCCAGGCATAGCTCATTAGAAAGCAGTGAAAATAATTTTAAGGTACATTAAGGGAACAAAGCATCTAAAATTTTACTTTCAAGCAGATAAGCTTGGAGTTATAGGACATTCAAATGCATATTTTGCTAGGGATAAGGGTGATAGTAAGTCCATCTTAGGACATATTTTCTCGTTAGAGGGACAGTTGTTTCTTGGTCTAGCAAAAAACAAGGGTGTGTAGCTAGGTATACACAGGAAGCAGAATACATTGCATGTAGCACTGCTTGTACTTTTGCCATCTAGATAAGGAGTTTCATAGATAACTTAAAGCTGCAAATAGTCGACGAATCGATCCAAACATTTTGTGATAATCAAGTTGCAATTAAATTAATTCACAGTGACCATACATGTTTGCAACACTTAAGATTTTCTTTATTCAATTTGTGAGGGGATCACTCCACTAATGTTGATTGATTCTTGACAAGCTTTGGATGTTTTTTTATCTCTCAGCTTACTGCATCGATGCAAAAGGGGATGGATGGAAAAATACCCAGCTATCTCAATCTTACTTCGGAATTGGTCTGCTTGCTTCACAATGTGGCACTACATGCATGCCTCTTCCAGTAAAACCTCAAAGTTTTATTTTTAGTTCTTAATATTTCCTTATTTTCTGGGTGATATTCATTGTCATGATCATCTTTGCAGATGAAGTTTATGCCCAGATGACTCTTCAGCCTGTTAATAATGTAAGTGGGGTGAAAAAGAGCATCACCCCTTCAATCACATCATGTCATTTACCTTTTATGACTACACACATTTTTAATGTGCAAGTAGTATAGCATATGGGTATCCGTGAACTACTAAATTGGTGTCTTTTATCTTCTTTAGAATGATAAGGATATGTTATTAGCGTCTGATTTTGGCTTCAAACAAAGCAAACAGCCGATTGAATTTTTTTTGCAAAACACTGACGGCAAGTGATACCAGCACACATGGCGGGTGTTTTTGTTCCCCGTCGTGCGGCTGAAAAGATTTTCCCACCACTAGTATGTGTATTTTTATTTATTTATATTTATCCAGATTAATTGTTGTTGTATGGAATAAAAAAGATGTGTTAATGCCTAATAGTTCCATGACTTCGCAATTTGTTAGGATTTCTCAATGCAAACTTCAGCTCAAGAGATAGTAGCGAGAGACTTGCATGATAAGTGTGGAAATTTTGGCATATCTATCGCAGTATGTCTTGGTTAATTATTTTCATATTTGTTGTGCCCACCCTCTAATCATGTTCTAGTATTTAATAAACTCGTTATCGGAATCAAGGTTCTAATTTAATTAATCCAAGGATGCTGAGTGCTGACTTTATCAAATCTTGATTTCACTCTTTAGTTCTAACAAATAAGAAAATAGATCCAAAGGATTGTTTTACTTTTAGATATAGTATAGTCCATAATTATCCGAATCTCTCACAAAACGTTGCAATTTTGATTTGGAACCTCGATTCAGCAATTCTTACTAGAATCTTCACATAACCCATTTTGGTAAAGTTTGGAATCTCGATTTCTAATTTTAGAAATCTCGACTCTGATACTTATAGAATCTTGTGTCTAATATTTATTGATTGTCAACTCCAAAATTCTACCACTCAAAATTTATTGATTCTCAACTCCAAAAATCTACCACTCAATATTTTTTTGTTTTTTTCTGTCGAATATTTTTTTGTTTTTTTTTCTTCTAAGAAATGAAGTTTAGAAGTTTTCAAAGCGTCAAACTACTCGAGCTAGACCTACAATATCAAGCTAGAAGGTTTGGTATGAAATGAGCAATAGAAACCAAAGTGTTGGTAAACGTTCTCTACTTAACTCTCTAAGTATGCATTGTATTGATTCCAATGGAAAGATTGCAACTCCAAGATGTTAGAAATAATGTATGTATGGTATGTTGATCAATGAATCACATTAAGACATGTATTGTTTCTCTCTCTGGTCCCTCTCAATTCCAAAGACATCGGAATTTTGATTCCATAAATGAAGGGATTTCTATTCCGTAAATGAAGGAATCTTGATTCCATGTTGGTTGATTCCAACTTGGTTGGAAACTCGATCCCAAAGAGCTAAGAATCTCGATTCCATCTATGTAGGGATCTCGATTCTATTTTTGTCTTCTATGTAGGGATCTCGATTCTATTTTGGTCAAATCTCGATTCCTAAAAATAGGAATCTTCCAGTCACTGGCTATTCCTTGCTTCTGATTCCTAAATCAATTCAGTTTTCGAATCGATTTGGGTATCTGTGGTGTATCCTTTTTCAATTAGGTGCCTATTTTCAGCATTTCGAAAGGTGAATTTCAAGTATATCATTGTAATACTCATATTTATCCATTCTAGGAATTCATAATGTTGCTTTTTGCCTTTCAATTGAAATCAGAACAAGCTTTTTTAGTGGGGATGTATATCATATTGTTCATGCTGTCTAATGTATGTTGAAAGATTATCTAATCACTATTTGTGTGTATGTGAGAGTGAGAGAGAGAGAGAGAGGGAAGTTATACAACTACTTTGTCGTTTCTTCTTTCTAGAGAGAGAAGTTATATAACTACTCTGTCATTTCTTCTTTCTGCACTTAATAGCCCATGCAAAGCACTTTTGTAATGTTTCTTTTTTCATTATTCTTTCTTGGATTCTAGCGACAACTTATTAAGTTACTATCTTTTTATGTCTCCATTCACATTAGAAAGTAAAGTTGTGGAACATGTCTGCATACAGAGATGTTGACTTGTAGTTTTGACTGTCAAGTTTGCATTAGAAACAATGGTAGAATAACGCAAGCATCTTGAATTCTTAATTCGTAAGGGAGATTATAGAGCATAGCAGCTGATGCATGTGTTATTTTGTGTCTTAGGGCTTGGACCAAATTATGGGTTTGGAAGTTCCTTTGTAATTATGCTTGAAAGTGTGCTTACAGGTCAACCAAAAAGACATCTGCTTACAACTGGTTGGAGTGTGCTAGTCAGTGCAAATAGACTCTTTGCTGGTGATTCTGTCATATTTATATGGTACGAAAAATGAGATCAATTGGGTTAATTAATCAAGGGGCAAGTTTTAACCTACTTATTTAGCAGCTAAACCCATATGAGCAATTTAGACTGTTTATGTGTGAGAAGAGTTGTATGTGTATGGGTCTGAAATTCATAGATGGGTGTGCCTACTAAAAGAGTGGCTAAAAATTAGACCCTAAGTGTAAGGTTAAAATTCCCCCATTAGAAATTTGTTTTACACTACTGAAAAACTTTTTTGTACTCTCCTCCTCCTTCCTTGTATTTTAGAGATGAGAAATCCCAACTTTGCTTGGGAGTAATAAGGAGTGTCAATAGGCAGTTGTTTACTTTGTCATCCTCAGTCTTCTCTAGTAATAGCATGCTTATTGGAATTTTTGTTGCTGCTGCCCATGCCACTGCAAACAATAGTCCGTTCTCTATATTTTACAATCCAAGGTACATTTCAAGACCTCAAATCTCATATGGTCATTTCAAACTGCTAATTAAGCATGGGAACATTAAATAATCTGAACGAATTACGGGAAAACCACAGTCCATTGGAACACCATTTCCCATCAAAGTGATGGGGAGCGATAACTACCAATTGAAGTGGTGGAGAGAGAGTGGGACCACCATTGGGGAGGTGATATCTTGTTGTTGTGGGTCCTTCTCTGTCCATCACCATGTTCATTCAACTGACGATGATGAATTAATGACTAATGTACTTTCCCATTAAATTTTACGCTTGAGTTGCTTGCCTACTGCAGTCTTTAACTTAATGGATCCCAGGGCAAGTCTCTCAAAATTTGTTATTCCTTTATCCAAGTACAACAAAGCAATATATGGTTCCCAAGTATCCTTGCGATGAGGTTCAGGACGATGATCGAGATAGAAGACTCAGGGGTGCCTAGGTATATGGAACAACTACAAACAACAGTGATCTGGATCCCATAAGATGGAAAGGTTCACCTTGGCGTAACCTTCAGGTTGGATGTTACTTCTTTTCATGCAATGCTTCATCCATTTTCTTTCAAATAGTCTTATATTCTTAGCCTTCAAACATTCGGTTTTTGCAAATTGCGAATTTCTTCGTTATTGCTCAAGAGGAATTGCCTTGCAATCAAAGCGTGTATCTCTTCCACAAAAAGAGGACCGTAAAGCTTTTGTTTAAACGGTTTGATAAAATAATGGAAGAGATTAGGGAAGAAAATATAGTTTCAGTCATCAATAAAATGTAGTTTAGATCATCACAGATAAAGCAAAAACCTCTGTTAAAGAAAGGGAATTGTGAATCGAATAGGAACAATTAGTTTGGAGCTCCAGCACTCTTCACTACAAGATGATGTGCTCCTAGAGGAAAGAGCTCCGATAAACATGGGTGAGAATCCTATGGATATCGAGAGCCTTAAGTGTGTGGAAAGGGATGTGCAGTCCTAGAGGACAAGAGGCCAAGGATGTGGAAGGAGTAAATAATGGTTCTTTAGTGGATGGAATGGGGTCATAGGAGGGTGACACCTGACCACCAAGAGCCACGCTTTCCAATGGTTTTTTTTTTTCGGTAAAGTTAACTTTCGTATTGCTGTGAAGTGTTGGAGTACCGATTCGGACCCACTAGACAGGTCTCTCAGTCCAAAAGTAAGTCAGAAGACCCTATACAAAAAATTGGGCTTCTAGACCTGCCCGATTACAATAGGTATACAACGACGTTACAAATATTGGGCTTATAGATTTGCTAGATTACAAGAAATGTACTAAGGTGTAACTAGACACCGGTGTGCCCTCTATGGTCCAAAGCAAAAAAGGAGATGGACCAGGAGGATCTATCAATTGGAATGATTGTTCCTTGATTGATATTATGTCCCAGGAATCTTATTTTTGTTTGGAACAAATTTACCTTTTTAGCAGAAACAACTAACCCAGCTGGTTTTACTGTATGAATAAAAGTATGAAGATGTTTGAAATGTTGTTCTAGTGATTCAGAAAATACTAAAACATCATCAATATAAACGATCATGAATTTATAAAAGGGACTAAAGATATCATTCATTATTTTTTGAAATTCAGATGGAGCGTTTTTAAGACCGAAAGGCATAACGTTCCATTCATATTGTCCAAAAGGGACATTGAAGGCTGTTTTATATTTATCTTCTTCTTTTATTTGGATTTGCCAAAAACCAGATTTCAAGTCGAATTTGGAGAAGATTACAGCGTGTAATAATCTATCAAGTAGGTCCTTTTTATTTGGAATGAGATATCTAATCCATTTTAAGACTTTATTAAGCGGTTTATAATTAATGACTAACCGGGGAACTCCTCGTTCCTGCTCAGCATTTTTATTTACATAAAAAGCAGAACAACTCCAAGGAGATGAACTAGGTCGTATAAGTTTCTTTTGGAGTAAATCGTTTATTTCCAGTTGACATGTTTGTAATAATTCTATATTCATTTGAATTGGTCTAGCTTTTGTTGGTATCTTTGTTTCACTAAATCTTGGTTCATATGGTAATCCAACAATATGTTGTTTTTTATGCCAAAAAGCATTTGGTAATTCATTGCATATTTCTTTTTCAATAAAATTTTTGAGTTGTTTATTTTTTGTATTATCTCATGAGTTTGGAGATTTTCACTGATAAGTTTATGTTTGATTTCAAGTTGTAAAGATCCTAAGAAATTTTCTTTGTATTTCATATTCTGTTTAACAGTATTAATTTCTTTAATTTTTGGTTTATTAAGAAATTCAAATCTAATAGGAGTACCATGAGTATTTGTTTCAATACCTGTATGAGAAATTATGATTGGATATAGCAAAGTAAGAAAGGGTACGCCAAGGATTACAGCTTGACTGAGTCCTTTGACCATTATAAATGGGGTAGGAAAACAATGTCCTTCTGTATAAATTTTGGCATTGGACAATTTGTATTTGATAAATAGCCTACTTCCATCGGCTGTATTAAGAATTTGAGTGGTTTTATCAAAGTATTTTGTAGGGACTAATCCCTCATTAAGGCAATTCAGATCTGCTCCTGAATCTACTAGAGCTAGAGATTGGAATTCATCATTTATTACTATGGTTATTAATACAAACCATTTTTGTGTTATGACCCTATTTAAAACATTTACTGAATGTCTATTCGATGATTCGCCTTGATCCATTTGATCTAAATAATCATTGGGATGATATGATTTGAGTAAATGATTGAATTCTACTATGTCTTCTTCAGTATGCAGTTCGGAAGTATTATCATGAAGTTCAAGGATTTGAATCCTTGTTTTTAATTGGGATAATTCTACTTTTACTGTATTAACTTCAGCTTTAAGGTCAGCAATAGTAGGTTCCTTTTGGGTGGCTTCATGCTGACTAATTCGTTTCATGATATCAGAGAAATTATAATTATCAGGAGGTTTAACTAATGGTGTATGTTTTCGCCAGAAGATCGGCGAACTCGTTGGACGTCCTTCAGATATATTTCCATGAGATGATCATATCTTTGCAAATGTAAGCAATCTCATCAAAACTCGAAGATAGGTACCATGGTGGTGGTGACATCCTTGCTACCCAAGAAATGATATTTTGAGCGTCTCCTTCTACTAACTGGTATGGTCCCCAAGAACGGTTGAAGCTTTTAAGACCCAAGAGTAGGGCCATGGCTTTAGCATACTGAGAGCCTTCATGGCCTAAGTGCTTGAAATTGGTGAATAGAATATTGAGATGATGGTCTCTAAAGACACCACCGGCTCCTGTAGGGCCAGGGTTCCTCAGAGAGCAACCATCGAAATTAAGCTTGAAGGCACCCTCTGAAGGTGGCAGCCAGTTGTTGGGTCTTTGAACCTTCTGTGGTTGGTGATAGAGGATGTTTTTTCATTAACTGAGAAAATTGTTTGCTGAAATTTCCAAAAAGACCCTGTGGTTGGAGGCCCATAATGTTACTAGGGAAGTAACCTTGTGGAAAAGTGCCAAGACTTCGAGTTTGTGGCCTTGGAAGATCCTGACATTCCTTTCTAACCAGATGACCCATATTGTGGCTTCAGTGGCAACCTTCCACATGGTTCGTCCGGCCTTCAGCCATTGATACACGTGGTACGAGGAGATTAGAACCTTGACCGTTGGTGGGGTGACCCATTGGAGGCCAAACAGTTGTAACAGTTGGCTCCAAAGGTTATCAGCGAGGTTAAAGTGGATAAAGAGGTGTGGATTCGATTCCTCCTCGCTCAAACACATGGCGCATTTGTTGGGGATTGGAATCCCTTTCTTTTGAAGCTGGGCCTGTTGAGAGCAGGCAATCCAGTTGAAGGTTTGTACATTGGGAGGGACAATAGTAGATTAGACCTTAGATAGGACAGAGGTAGGATTAAGTGGGAAGGTGGGGGGTTGGATCAGTCTTTTGTAAAACGAAGCCACCAAGAAGGTACCTGAGGGGACAAGAGTCCATACTAAAGAGTCCCTCCCTTATGGAGCTATGAAGATGGAATGCAAAGTAGCCAAAAGTGAAAGGAAGTGGCTGGTCTCCTCGTCTGTGAGGTTTCTTCTGAAAGTGGGGTTCCAGACTCTTCGGTCCCCTGACAGGACCATTTCATCTGCGATGGTAGAACCTTTGTTAGAGGCAGGAGAGTATGGGAAGGGAAAGAGGTCCCTTAGGGGAGTGTGTCCTAGCCAGAGATCTGACCAGAAGCTCACTCTTGTTCCTTCTCTTAGAAGAAACTAGATGAATTTTTTGAACAGTGAGAGTGAGGAGACAAAAGACTTCCACGCCTCTGAAGCCCTACTTGGAGGCCTCCTCTCAGGCATCCAAATTTCTTCCGAAATCTTGTATTTGTTGCGTAGGACCTGAAGCCAAAGGGAATTAGTCTGAGTGGTTAAGAGCCGCCACCATTTCCCTAGTAGGGCCAGGTTGTGTTTTCTTAGGGTCCTACACCCTAGCCCTCCCTGAAGTTTGGGTAAGCAGACCTTGTCCCAAGAGATGAAGTGACATTTGGTTCTCTCGACCTGTCCTGACCAGAGGAAATTCCTCATAAGCTGGTCAGGGCGGTTGGCCACCAAGGCTGGGATGTGGAAGAGAGACATGAGGTAGAACGGAGCATTTGCTAAGGTTGCTTTAATCAATGTGGTGTGGCCAACCAGAGAAAGGTTGCTTTAATCAACGTGGTGCGGCCAGCTAGAGAAAGGTCTCTCCCTTTCCATCCTACCAGACGCCTGTCGACTTTGTCTATCACTTGAGACCACTGTCTCTTTTTGGGTTTTTCCAATCCCAAGGGTAGACCAAGGTAGGTAGTGGGAAATTGCTCCACTTTGTATTCCCAATTTGGAATAAGCGCTCTAATTTCAGTGCTTGTGAGTGCCCCCCCCCCCCCATCACCTTTGATTTATCCGTGTTGACTTTGAAGCCTGTAGATGTTTGAAATGGTGTTGATGGGACAAGATGGTGAAAGGAGGCAAACTCCTCAAAAATCGAGGTCTTAAATACAACTACCATGTTACAACTTTCATCCTTGACACTTCAGGCTCTAGGTTGATGTGTCTCTAGGAGAGGAAGAGGATAAAGGGGATGGCAAAGGAGCTGGCAGCAATGGGTGACCTTGAGCTCCTTAGGGAACAAAAAATAGGTGGAATTCTATGTATGGATAACAGAGGTGATTGAAGAAGTATCTGCCCTAAAAGTTTGTTGTGGTGTCAAGTTTACAACCATGATGCATGGCTAGGTTAGGGAAAGAGGCTCCTTGACAGTTGGAATATTATGATTGGCCAGCACGAGGGTGTGCAATTAAGAATTGCATTAAAGGTTTGAGTCGACAAGGTGATTAGACAGGTTACATGGGGCCTCCAGTTGGGGTTGGACTTGGGGCCAAAGTTGGTGACACATGGTGTACCCTTACGTGCATCAAACCCTCCACATGTCATATTGGGCTTAAAATGCTTATAAACCACCATAACCTGTTTCATCTAACTAAGATTTTGCGGACTAGGATTGGGGACAATGTGATCCATAGGGCCAGTGGAGAAGAATTGTCAGAATGGTGGTCACAATAGCGTCCGCATGTTTGTGGAAGTTTGCTTCTTGAGAAGGATCGAATTTTTTTTTAAGATTGAATCACTAGAAGAAGATAAGGTAGGAATACAATCCAGCGAGGGAGACTGGTCTAAACCATCACCATACAGCAAATTAAACATCACCATGCCACAAATTACCGAAGTTAGAGAAGGAATATATTCATTAGAGAAGGAATATATTCATTCTAGAACAAATTCCAAAGAGAACTCATGTATCAAAATCTTTTAGCAATTATTTATCTTATTTTTCAGATATTTTTTAAGATTTACTATATTGGTAATTTTCAAATTGGGAGCTTTCATCACACGACAATCCCCACTCACAATCCCGCCCCAAAACCTATGTGGTGTGATTGGACCACTATTTGATTGACGGTTAAACTCAAAAAATATATATATAACAATAATAATAATTCGTTTAATTGGGAAATCAGAGGCATCTTACAAAATTTCATATTAAAAGGGTACTCCTTAGTAAGTTATTGGCCTGTGAAGGATATGTAGAATTCATTCCCATATGTTTATTGGGGGATATATATGGTACTCTCTTAAGTATCAAATCATTTTGAGTTGCCGTTATCTGTCAAACTCGTCCTACTGCAATTGTTCTACATGGTCTATTCAAAATATTGACAAATTACTTGCTTAAAAAACAATTGACAGATTTTTAGGGAGCGATATTTCACACATACATTCATTATTTTCTAAAGTTTCACAACCATCATTTAAATCCAATTTCTAATCAACTTTATCTCTTGCAAAAAAATATTTCCTTGAAGATTTCCTTTTTATTTCATTTTTTTTCTCTCTTTTCTAGCCCATGCATCATGTGTGGTGACATCATAAAAGATGAAGAGGTGTGTTTCAAAAGCATTATTTTCTTTGGCAACCAATATGGTCAGCAGCTCAATGTAGAATTCATAAAGGATGGGTATTAAAAGATTGGGCCATCTTCTTGGTCTGCCTCAAATTACCAAGGAGCAGCCTATGCAAGTCGAAGAGCAAAGCCACTTCATTTGGCTTAAGCCACTTCATTTGGCCTTTGAGAATAAGCTATAAACTAACCAATTGCATGAAATTTACACATGATTTTTGGGACAAGTTCATATAACAACTTACAAAAGCATCAACAAAGTATAATGTTCGTAGTAGTAACAAGGAGTTGGCTCCAAGTAGACTTCATTTTGCAGTTCCCAGCGAAGAACCACGCCATTTAAATCAAGTTAGGAAAGAATGCAAACTCGAATAGCATCAATAGCTATTGTGCTGCAAGGGGGCATCATTATCTTGGCTATCAGTTTCTAGGAGCAAGTTCATATAAAACCTTACAAACATACCAAAAAACTGCATCAGAAAAATAAAAACTAGTAAAATCATAACAATATGAAATTTTTAAAAATGATAAAAATTTGATGCTATTGACATATACGCCCAAACAAGTATCTTATAATCTAATGTAAAAATAAACAGTATTATATTTTCTAATTTTCTGGTGCAAATCCAAATTTGTCCCATTGATTTCCATGTTCCCAAACATTAAAGACTATACAAGAGCGATATACACTAGTGACAATATCACAGTCACAGGCCCAATTATCAGAGTCATTCCAAAAAGAAAAAGAAAAAGCATCACTCTACACAGTACAACCAATAGGACGACGTAGAGGGACATAATCACCATGGATTTCGAGGAAAGGATCCTCTGAAATATCTGCTATCCAAAAATCAGTAGCAAAATTAAGTTTAAAAGAACTTTGGAAATATCAATTCAAAATGAAAAAATTACCAGCATTAAGTTCATACATCTACAGAAACATCCTTTAATGCATCAAAATATATAAAAAAGAGTTTCCTTGCTAAATTTTGGACAGGAAATACTACTTTCAAAAAATTCAAAGCGTGCTAGATTCATAAAAAACCACATACGATCTATAATCAGCATCATGAAATAAAAAAAAAAAACACAACAAAATAATAGCATAACACATTATCACTAAAAAAAGTTAAAAGTCTCTCTATAGAAAACAAAATAAAAAAACATTAACTCTTAGTCATTTGTTCGAGATAAAGCAACAAAAATACGGAACTAACTATATACTACTAGACCAAGAGATATTAGTCCCAAACTATCATTCAAATAAATTTATCTACAAAAACAAAATACCTTCACATGGTCTTTATCGATTTAGAGAAAGCATACGATAGGATGTCTAGAAATTTAATTTAGTGGATGTTGGAAAAAAAAGAAGTGTCTGGAGGTTATATTGACATGTGTGACGACAATTATTGGAGAGAAATAACTTTGCAAGGGTCGATGTTGAGCCCATATCCATGGACGAGTTAACCACACACCTACAAGACGAGATACCATGGTGTATGATGTTCACAGATCATGTAGTTTTGATTGATGAGACTAAAAGCAACATCAACGCTACGTTACAACTTTGGAGGGTTGCTCTAGAATCTAAGGTTTATAAAATTAGGGGGACTAAGAACAAAAGGAATGTGAATTTAATAATAATAAGAGTAGAAACAAGAAAATAGTTGAGGTTATGGCCACGAAACACCTAAAATATATTGTTTTGATATCTTGGGTCAATAATCCAAGAGAAAGAGAGATTGAGGAAGTTGTCGTACAAAGTACTAGAGTTGGGTTGGCAAAGTAGAGATTTGCATATGGAGTTTCTTGTGATCGCCGCATACTAATAAAACTAAAGTGAAGTTCGATGTGATAACCAACCAGCTATCAACTATGCTTTAACAGATGGAAAGTAGTGGTCAAGAAACAACAAATGCATAGGAAGAGTGTAACTAAGATGAGGATGTTGCGATCGATGAGTGGCAAGACGAGAAAAGTTAGAATGCAGAATGATGAAATGAGTATATTTGAAAAAACTTAGTTGTGGCTTCAATAAACAATAAGAAAGTAGACTTAAATGAACTGGCCATGTGTAGCATGGACCAAATACAACATTATTTAGGAGGGTGTGATTTCATTCAAGTAAAGCTCTAAATGGGCAAAGGGAAAGTCCAAAAGAACAAAGGTAGAAGTCGTAAGAAAAGATACATGACACTTGATCTTACTGAAAGTATGACCCTTGATAGAACAAAATGATCAAAACGGATTTACGTAGCCTACTCTAAGTAATTGAGATAGAGCTTAAGTGATGATGATGATGATTTGAAAAAACAAATGTCACCCAAACCAATGAAGCATATCCTCCGACCTTTGCTCTCAGCACGAATCAATACCCCAAATCTTTGTCAAAGCATCCTCAAATACCACAAATTGAAACCCCAAAGACAAATTTGTTCAGATTCACTTGACTCAAGCTCTCATAATTTTTGGCAAACAATATTTGACTTAAAAATCTCGTAAAGTTGAGATTCTCGAGTGTTTTTAGTGCATAATAAGCATGTGGTTAGATCACAAGCTAATATAGGCTTACATAACAAAATCCAACCAAGAGGAAGGGTTGTAAAAAGATTTCAAGTTTTTGAACTTGGACCAAAATCTACTTCGAAAATCACAATCGCACAAAGCGGACGAATTGTTCCTTTCTCAACTAATATTTCATCCAGATAAAATGCAAAAACAACCCTAGACCCTAAATTTCAAATAAAACATGCGTTGATTGACAAGAAGCATTGAAAATTGGGGGATCAACTCTCTTATGTCTGAAACAACGGTTATACATGATGAGTCTTAACAAATTCAGCAAGGATGTCAAAAACTTTGCCAAGATTCTAACAACTCGCCTGAGTATTACAATAACTCGGGGAAGTATTTAGTACTCCCCACCAAATGGGCTTCCAAGACTCGGATGTTGTTGAGCCCAAGTACCTAGAGTGAATTTGGGGGTACTAGCCCAATTTTTTCAACTAAAAAAAATTAAAATAAATAAATAAATACAAGCAAATACGGTGAATTATTTTTTAAAAGGAATTGCAAATAGGCAGAATATACATGTACTTTTCAAAAATGAACACAATCGCGGCTTTTACAGACAAAAAATCCCTAGAAATAAAAATAAAATAAAAACAATGCTAAGACTCCATAGAAACTTTCACCTAAATAACGACTTCGACAAATTTCTAGAGAACTTGGACTCATTCTAAAGATTTCTCACATATAGCACGAAGGCAAAAAGTATCTCATTAATCATGTCGCAAAACTATATTTGGAATAACCCTCACAAAATTTCTAGTGAAGCATTCCTTCAAATATTTTCTCAACCCAAAAGACACGGATTGAAGATTTTTTAAACTCTTGGGTTCAATTAGAAGATTTCTTACTTAAATGCTCTAATATCAAGAGAGAAGATAAAATAGGCATCAATCCAAATCCCAATGGTATATACAACACCATTCTAGTCCAAGTGGCCAATATAGATATGTCAAGCCAATCAAATACATTGAGTACAATAAAGAAAATTCCTACAGCCTTAATGAACAAAATGCTCCTCCCAAAATTTCTTTCTAGATATTCTCAAGCTTCTCCACCTGAAAAAAATATCAGCCAATCAAAGTACCAACAAAGTGGAGAGAATGGCCAAAAATAACCAACTTCTATATTGTAATTCAAAACATAAAAAATGCAGAATTATCGTCACCATTTCCACCTCAAAAAAATAAAGAGATTAAACATAAGAAAACATGGGTACAAATGGAGTTTCAAAAGAAAAGAAAGAAAAGGCATTTTAAAAAAATCCAAACAATTTGCAACTATTTACCCAAAAAAAGTTGGCAGACTACATACAAGGACTGGACATGCAAAAAGCGAGAGTAGCACATCTACTCACATTGATCATCTCAGAGATACGCAGTGTCTTGATGGTGCTCCACAAGGAAAAATGACGAACATCAAGTGAATCAAACATGGACTTACATATCTGAACAAGAATCAAACATGGACTTACATATCTGAAAAAGATCCTTGAGTAGCCTTAAGGGTGGATCCCATTTCAAAGCCTAAGGTCAGAAGTCAAAGAATCCACAGAAACGATTCAGAAGAGGAAGAGCAATTCCAACACCAATTACAAAAAGAAACATAAAAAGGAACACAACAAATGTAATATTTAGAACAAATAAAGAGATAAACAATTAGAACCCAATCCCAAATTGCATGTATTTATCATTAAGAGCCCCATTTGGTTCGAACCCTGACACACACACATACACTCAAAGAAAAAACAAAGAGGCACCTAATACATAGGTAGTAACGAGGATGCACTACGCAAAACTCTAAGAGGGGCATGCCAAAAAGTGCAACCCAAAATTGGGCCTCACCATAGTTTATTTATCATTAAGAGCCCCATCTGGCTAGAATCCTGATTAAAAAAAAAAAAAGGTACCTTATACACAGACAAGTAACAAGGATGCACCAAACAGAACTCTAGAGTGGAATGCCAAAAAGTACAACTCAAAGGTGGGCCCTCACCATACCCCAAAGATTGGTATCCACATGAGGAAGACCTTGAGCTACATCAGTGGGGTGTGTTCCCTTACAAGGAAATGTAGAAAAAGAAGGCCCATAAATGGGCCATTCCAGTGGACCAAAGGGCATGGGGGTGGGGAGAAGTATCAGGAACTTCAGGGTGAATTGACCAGTGAAGACAATACTTTTATAGTCCATTGATGCACCGGATGGAACACGCAACGCATCTTAACCAAGGTATAGAGGAGGACGGGAGCAACATGTCTAGATAGTCAAAGACAGGATTGCAGCAAAGATGTCAGCTGCCTGCCCTTGGCCCATGAAGACAAATTGAGGGCCATGTCTTTAGACAATGAAGAACTGAGAAGAACAAAGTGGGCCAAAAATACAAAAGAGGCGAGGCTGCTTGATATTCCCAAGTTTGGAAATGCGGTGGCTTGCTTCCTCCAAGCATTCAAACCATTCGTATAGGCGTTATGCTTGGTGGATGATGAGATACTAGCCAATGGTTATATCTACAAGCGAATGGAGGATGTGGGGTCAGAGGTATGATGAGCGTAATATGGACCAAATTGAAAGATTGTAGATGAAAATTGGGATAAGAAAGCAACATTGTATCTTGCATGCAGCCGGGTATTATCTCAAACAACAACATTGTTTTCCAGAGCAACAACACTTTTTATTCAGAAATTTTCAAATATTGTTATCATTTATGGATTTAATATGTTACATATCCAACATGATAATCACTCCACACCTGAAGCTACACCTCATTAATTTAGAGTTGGATATATACAAGTTTTTGGTGGACTCACTTGGCATAGGTATAACAATATTTGTCTTCCCTTTTTTTAAGGGATTGTATACAATGAGACCATTTACCTTTAATATAGGGAGATCACAATCACTTCCAACCATCTGATGTGAAATCTGATAGCTTGGGTGTGTCACAAAGTTCGAAAAAATTTCTTTTGAACTTTGAGTTTGGTTAATGAAAAAAATGCAGCCTCCCAATTTCACATCCAATGGCCAAGATTAATTGTGACCACCTTGTACCAAAGGTAAATGGTCTCATTATATACTTTCCCCTTTTTTTAAATAATTATGTCTAATTATTATTATCAAACATAATAATAATCCGAAGGACTTTAGTCCCTCCAAGTAATCTTTGTGCTTTCTTATTCAGTGTGACATGAGCTATACTATAACAGAACAACCTTGTTATACTAATATCCTACTAGTATAATCCTATTACACTTATGTACGACTATACTGATGGATCTGTCTTTATGAAATGCCATTGACATGTAATCTAGTGCTATGCTGGAGCACACATGTGGGCAACACAAGCACTTATCACCGTTTACATTTTGAACCTCAAAGTGTAGCTCATCCGGTTGGGAGCCAGCTTCTGCTCATTTGAGCATAATTTTTTAAGTCCAAACTGTCCTCATAAGCCTTCCACCGCTAACTTGAATTAGTTCTTCTAAATCACTCATTCACACATTATACACCAAGTCCACATTAACATAGAAACATATTCTAGTAAAAGAGACAAAAATGTTTGGTACACATGTAGGATAAATTGTAGGCGAGCTATCAAGGACATTTTGGCAGTGACCCCATTATTGTGCAGCATGAAGGAAATTTGTGAGGGGTGATCCATGAGCAAAAGACGACATGACCCTGAGAAGGGATTGAGTTGGAGAGAAATTCATGAGGCTGCGGGAACCTCTTCCAATACAATGCAGGCCACTAGAACTTCACAAGGTAACATGATGACAATAAAAGAGAAGGCAGAGGAGGCCAACTAAGAGGTGACAAAGGAGGATGACGATGATGTAGATGTTCATGTTTGAGGTTGGGGATGACGACAATGAGACTCAGTTTAAAATGCCGTTACTTTTTTATTGTTGTTTTGGACTTGGAAGGGGACACACATGCCCGATGAGACCTATGTCCGTTAGTATGTTATTTAATAGTCATGTGCCTAGTATGTTGTATGATTATTCGCTATTTGATTCAAGTTTGAGTAAGTCTCAAAATTTTACATTACAAGTTTCATCCATCTAGTCTTTTTAATTTGATGTTCATGAGTCATGACTACAACATGCAAGAAAGGTTCAATATCTTGCACGGACAAAAAGTTGCACGAACCAAACTTGTCCTTTTTGAAGAGAAAAAAAGAAGAATTAAATTGGAGGGGAGTTGGCATCCAACATCAAACCCCTGTATCGTATGCAGGGCTTTTCATTCATGAGACACCTGGCTATGCAGTTAAGGATCAGCTTGGGCAACCCGTGCCCTTGCCCACCTCGGTGGCACCTTTCGCCTTCCCAAACAATGACTACAATTAGGAATGTCTGAGTCTTTCTTTCCCTATTCATTATTAAAAGGGACTTCCAAGTTTCAGTCAAAGTAATGTAGAAGATGTCTTGCCATTTTATTTAGTAAAGGAACTAGTTTCCCACTCTACGTAATTTTAGAACAGATAAAGTTTGGGAAAGTGAGATTATGCAAGTCAATTTTATTTCGCAAAACTAGGTATTCTTTCATCACTCGTGTGCCAGCTACGGTCTAGGCTTTCATTCTCACCTAACGCATTCAAAAACCACTAATGATTTTAAAAACGGGTAGGGGCTCTTCATCTCCACTGAACTACCCAAAAAAAAAAAATTGGGTCTTCTTTTGTTGATGTTGAGGCCAATATGAAGCATTCCCTAGGCTGTCTATATCAAAGTTTGAAATCGAATATGAGGTGTTGATTCCTCGTAATCCGTTAGTGTTGACACCAAGACCCGCATTCTTAATTCAAACCAAGTCTACATCTCCCACTTTAAATAAGGAGTAAATCCCCCACATGCTATAGGTCCCTTCATTAGCTATCCCACCCCCTCAAGTCTTTCACAAGACATGAGGCTTCGTCAAGTACCAACATCATTTCTCTTCATCCTTCTTCCTATCTCAATCCCACAATACCCACCATCAACCCCATCCTCACCAACCACCCCAAACCCCACTAAAACATAGGTCATCTCTATCCCCATCCAACCCTAAGATCATAGCCCAACTGCCCTTCAACTCCTGTCTAGGACCAACTAAAATGCCCAAAACCCAACGTCCTTCAATCCCGAAATCCCACCATAGCACCTTTTTAAGTCTTGTTGGTCTACTAAATTCCAGCGGCTATGAACTCAATTAAAATCCACCCCTATGCCCTAGCCGAACCAAATCTTCAAACTCTTCTAATCCCACACATAAGCCTGCTCCATCCTCTTTATTAGCAGAAAACCACAATGCCTCCCTCAATGCTACCATACCAGAACCAACCATGAACTCTTTTCTACCACCCTTTCATCGCATAGGGTCCAGAAGCATCCCCATCAATTTGTGAACAACCGGCACCTTGCTAGCCCTTCAACAAGGTTCCTCCCCGTTTAAGCTAGCAATTCAAACCTTCATACCTGATCCAATCCCAGAAACCATGACCAACAAAGCCATCCTCTTTCCCACCCCTTCTAGGCATCAGAATGCTCTAAAATGCACCTCCAAAACAACCTTAAAAGCAAATCTACCAGGGTCCAATTCTCTTAGGCAATCAAGTAAATAGAGCAATAGAAAACTAAATAAAAATAGATAAACATCGTTTTCTTCACAAATCTAGAAAGGATTCTATTATTGTGGAAGAGAAGTAGATTAGCAAATTGAGGGGGGTAAACGTGTGACAATCAGTAAATATATCAAGGAAATAGGGGGAAGAGAGAGAGAGACTCCTCACATAGATTAGATACTCAAAGAAATCCACCTCGATCCTTATGGGGGGTTTTTGTAACCGATATCCCTTCTCCTCTTCTAAACGTTTCCTGAACCTTTTGCAAAATTCGAATTTGAGCTGCCAACTGATGGAATGTTAGAGAGAAGCCCTAAACCCGAGTAGAGAGAGAGAGAGTGAGAGAAAAAGAAAGAGATCAACCATCTATTCATCATCACTTCAACCACATCTATCATACAGAACGGGATCTCATTCTCCAACGCATACATACATTGTTAGCAAAATTTGATGGAGCGTGTATAAGATCAAACCGAGATCAGAGAAGGGGTACCGTAAGGTTGGTGATCGCAGAGCCCGGATTTTTATCCCTTCACCTTTTAGAGAGATGTACTCCTTTTCCTTGTTATTCACATCCTCTCTCTGGCTTCCCAGAGAAGAGGGGTAACCGTTGTATTTCTCCAACGGGTCTCTAAGAAGGTTCCCTGATCTCCAACGAGTTTCTGAAGGGTTACGTTCATATGGATATAACCGTTGGATGAAGGGTTACGTTCATATGGATATAACCATTGGATATATGGAATTCCCACAAGTGTAGGCTAAGACACATAAGGCCTCGTAGCCATGCATGTCAACATCTCCCACTTGACTATGACGGCCAAGCATAATAAGTCACATGCATACTCCCACTTTTGAGTATGACCTTTAAGACAATATCTTGTCATGAGGTTTTCTCACGCTTTAGCGGATATGCCTCTCATAACAAACGTTTATCATGAGGATTCTCACGCTAATGCAGATTTCTCACTCATGAAAATCATAAGGATTTTCACACTGTTGCGGATTTCTCACTCATGAAAACTGTCGACTTAAACATTTTTAAGTCCCATTAAGCACGTCGTCTATCATGAGGATTTTCACGCTAATGCGGATTTCTCACTCATGAAAATTGTCTGACTTAAACATTTTGAAGTCCTATTAAGATAGTGTGCTTAGACAGTAGTTCAACACCTAGATTCTTTGTTAATCGATCAGCGATCATATCTGATGAGGGTAAGTAACTAACAGTTACTTCACATTTCTCAACTACATCCAAAATGTAGTGATATTGGATATCTATATATCTTCTTTTGGAGCTATTTCTCAAAAAGGCTAAGACTTTCGATTTTAACATCATTTGAGTAGTTAAGACATAAAGAAAATGAAGAGAAATAAGACAATCAAATGAAAGATATCGGCCAAAAAGAAAGAACATAAAAAATATATATATAACAAAAAACATTTAACTGCTTCAAACAGTTAACTAATTCAAGGCAGACCAACAAAACAAAACAAATTATAAGAGAAAATTTCATCAAAAATGTATTAAGTCTATAGCAAGTACAGTTGGTTCTCTAACCACCTGACAAAAGAAAAAGAAAGAAACTTTTCAATTCATTCCCCAATCTTCTGCCCATTTCTCATATGAGTTTCTTCTTTTCTATCCATGAAACCAAACTATAGGATCATGTTTGTCTCTGCTTTAAAAAAAAAATTAACTGGATGGATTTAATTGTAAGGTGGTCAAGGTCTTCTTATAAACTTTGGGATGTTGGATGTTCTTTGAGTTTTGAAGTCTGAAAGGGTCATGTTCCCAATATGTTTTTTAGAAAGGGCCATGTTCCCAATATTATATCTTAGCATCAGCAAAAGAGTCGGTTCATAAAGATACCATCCAGCGACCATAACCAGCATATCCGAAGGATTCAACGTCTCTTGTAAATAGACATGAAAAGCTGAAATTATAGTATTTTCTCCTAAATTCAATCATATGTCAATGAATTTCTCCTTTTCTCTCTTGCTAAGACTTTTCATTAAAGCCCAACACACAATCTGTTCACAATATGAGAGAGCTCTACATGTATTATGATCTAAACTCTAATAAAATTTTAAGGTAGTCTTTGACCATATCATTCTCAATGTAATGCTTTTGAGCAACATTTGGAAGAAGAAGAACAACACTATGAAAGATGAAATAAAACATGACACTTAGTGGCAGTCATAAAGCACAATCATCATAACATCCTAAACAAGAAAAGGGGATAGTATATCAGAGTGGTGAGACTAGAAAGCTGCCCAAAGATGTCACCCAACTGACCTGGAGTTCATTATGACCAATATCAATGCATAACCACAGAATTCCACACTTCATTGACAGTTCCCAGAGAACACAAAAAAGAAAATAAGGACACCTTGTTTTATAATAAAGAAAAGAAAAAGGAGGAAGCCAGCCAAGATACTTGTGATTGAGGAAGAAATAAAAGAATTCAGGTGTCCCTTAGAGATAGTGAAGAGTAGGCATTTGTGCATTAGAATAAGGGGTATTCCCTGTAGAAGAATTTCCCGCTAAATTTCTGCAAATTCATATTCCCTCTTCAGATTATAGG
This sequence comes from Amborella trichopoda, assembly GCF_000471905.2. The sequence goes on along the minus strand of NW_006495273.1, from coordinate 15,312,852 downwards.
TGCCAAATCCAAATGGCTGCAGAAAAGGTAGTATGGTATGTTGTTTCTAAGATTATTATTGCTCACATCACTATAGAGTTTAATAAAACATTATTTCATATCAAAACCTACATAAAATTACACATGAATATCTCAATTTCAGAGTGCGCTCTCTCTCTCTCTCTCTCTCTCTCTCCCACACGCACACAAGTGCACACACCCACATAGAGAAGTCAGACTAGTAAGCTAATAGCCCAATGAACCAGACAGTCCAAGACCTGATAATTTTCTGCTCAGAAAATGCATTAAAGGCAAATATATTAGAGATGACTGTAGTCAAGCTTACCACGGAGAAAGAGTAGAAAATCTTGTAAAACAATGGAGAGAAATTTATGTGACAAGAAACATTGGAGAGATATGTTATAGTTTTGTAACTGAAGAACCAGAGCATGTGACTTCTCTCAAATTCTGTCCAAAAGGATTGCCTCCATTACAAGTCCAACCAGAGAGTTGACCAAGAGAGTTTCATTTCTTTTCTTTTTTTGATGAAGCTGACTGTATATTGATATAACAAGGACAACAATGGTATGCAACCACAAGAGTGGTTAAGCTTTACAAAAACCTTTAAGAGCCCAAAAATGCTATGCAGCAAAAGGAAACGAAGTGAAAGGAACTAGGGAAATGTGGGACAACAATAAATGAGGTAGATGAAGCTCCCTCCTTGGCCAAACTGTCAGCCACTGAGAAAATTGTGATACCAAGCGACTTTGATTACGCAGTGCATGGTTGAAAATAGCTTTGCAACCTTTGTTTGCCAAGTTCGGACTTGGCAAGCCTGTGGATCGCCACAGGCAACTTTGGAAATCATGGAGAGTGGCAAAATCACCAATATGCGACTGCAACATTCATTTGGAATGTCATCATCATCCAAGACCTATCCCAATTATTTAAGGTCAGCTATTCATTTGAAACATAAGATATGTCATGGAACTACTTTTCATTTTCATAGAAATGAAGCAAATGAATTATACCTTGCACAAACCATTATTAACCATTATTTTCATTGAAGTGGCACACTATATTTCAAATGAATTGCAAAAAATGAAATAAACTACGATTGTATCATTTTCCCAAGTGAACCTGTTGATAATAATATTCCATAGTCCTCGGGTAAGACGTTTCGACCAGCACCACTTTTTATCAATAGGACGCAAGCTATTCAAATTTGAAATAATCTGATTCTTCAACCTCAAATTCATCCTCGGGTAAAACATTTCGTTATCACAATAGATCTGATTCTTCAACCTCAAATCCATCCTCAGGTAAGACATTTCGTTATCACAGTAGCAGGCAAGCTATTCAAATTTAGAATAATCTGATTCTTCAACCTCAAATCCATCCTCGGGTAAGACATTTCGTTATCACAATAGCAGGCAGGCTATTCAAATTTGAAATAATCTGATTCTTCAACCTCAAATCCATCCTCAGGTAAGATTTTTCGACCCGCACCACTTTTTATCAAAATAGGATGCAAGCTATTCAAATTTCCTTAAGTAAGACATACATTGCGACCAGCACCACTTTTTATCACAATAGGACGCAAGCTATTCAAATTTGAAATAATCTGATTCTTCAACCTCAAATCCATTCCAAGATATTCAAATTTGAAATAATCAGATTCTTCAACCTCAAATTCATTCCAAGCGATTCAAATTTGAAATAATCAGATTCTTCAACCTCAAATCCATTCCTTGGATCGTGTGATAAGATGGATCGTGTGATAAGATGTCTATAAGGAAATCACACGAAGCTATTCAAATTTGAAAATCAGATTATCCAATCCCGGCGATTCAAATTTGAAATAATCAGATTCTTCAACCTCAAATCCATTCTTTCAAATCCATTCCTTGGATCGTGTGATAAGATGTCTACAAGGAAATCACACGTCTACAAGGAAATACACACTCTACTTGTGTCCCGAGAGAATTCAACCTCAAATGCATTCCAAGCTATTCAAATTTGAAATAATCTGATTCAACCTCAAATCCATTCTTTGGATCATGTGATAAGGCGTCTACAAGGAAATACACACTTTACTTGTGTCCCAAAAGAATGGATAATCTAATATATCCGAGAGGCTTGACCTGAAAGACAAGTATGCAAAAACACATGTTAGATCCATATTTTATTTATCAAAAGCTAAATAAAAATAGAAAGGACCATAACAGCTCCACTACACAAAAAGAGAAATATTATACATACCTATTGTTGATCTCAAGATTATTCATGATATCTAGAAGATCTCTAATAGGCAAAAACACTTTGGATCATCATTTAGTAGCTTCTCAATGGTCAGGAAAATATAGAAAAGAAGTAGAATTATACCCTAGCCGTAATTTTCATAAAAATTTTAAAAAATAATAATATATAAAAAAAGTATGTCCAAATATGTATTATACCTGTAATACTTTGAACCAGTGGTATTATCTTCGCCAAGACTCATGTTGATATCGTTACAAAGAATTACAATAAAAGAAAACAAGACACGATTTCTAATGAGATCTAACCTCATTAAACCAATTAGTGTTCGAGTTTGATATCCGTTCGTTGTAAAAATACAAAAACGTTTTAATTCTTGGATTTTCTGACATTCTTCCATCTCATGATCTCATAAGTACTACATCGCTTTTACCAAGGTTTCCTGTGCAAGTGATGTCATCATCCCCTTCTCCTTCTCCATTTACTATGCTTTTAGAATGAAATATTGTTTTGTGCTCTATTGTGCCCTATGTTCTCATCACATACCTGCAAAAAAAAAACAAAAAACAAAAAAATAAAAGATAAAACCATAAATTAATCAATTCATGTGGTTGTCTTCTAAAGATTAGCTCCCTAACTATACTATCCACAATGAAATTTTACTATAATGTTTTAGTAAGATGAGCAATGTCACACCCCAAGTTTACTAATATTCCTGAGGTGCGACAGACTATTCTTATACTATCTATATATATAACAAATTTAAAATTTCTACTAGTATATTCGAATTGCATCAAATAGTGTAATTTTAATATGTACAAATTCTGCCCACAACCGATATCAACATGAAGACTAGATAAACATATCTTGATAGAACAAACATTACATCAGTGCCTTTGATCAAAAGTTACAAGGGGAATGTCAATCATGCCTACACATTCTTCAAAGATGGTCCTGCTGTATTCGAATTATGAGACTGCAATTACCCTGAAAAATATTTACCTTGGCTACTCAGTAAGTGATCATCATGGTCCTAAAAATAATCATGGTTGAAAGATATAAACATTTTCTGAAGAATGCATGTTAAAAAAACAACCTGAGGAAGAATTTCGAGCAAAAGCAGTTATAGTTAACAATTGCACTTTCACAAATCCACAATTAAACATAATCCAAATAATTGAAATGCATACAAACATTTTAACAGAGATGCATAATTCAAAGGATTTCACAAAATACCCAAGTAGGTCACCTATATACCCCACCAGCGTCCTGATGGGTCCAAACAATCCCTGCAGGTCCAAACATACCTCACCGGCGTACCGGATGAGTCCAAATAACCCCTACCGGTAGGTCTAAACAATCCCTACAGGTCCAAACGTACCTCACCGGCGTCCCGGATGAATCCAAATACTCCCTACCGATATAACCGGATAGGTCCTAACAATCCCTGCAGGTCCGATCATACCTCACCGACGTTCCGGATGAGTCCAAATAGTCCCTACCGACATAACCGGATAGGTCCTAACGACCACTGCAGGTCCACTTATACTCAATTATCGCGGAAATATCACATTTACTTCTAATAATTTACAATATTTAAAATTCTGAACAATAGACAGGAAAATTAAATTTATTTCTAAGAAGTTACAGGGTTTAAAATACCTAACAATAGATAAAATATCACAATTTTACTATAAAAAAATGGATTATTTTTCAAGACAATGAAGTCACTTACACACAAAACTTATAAAATAAAGATCCTGAACGAAAATATCACTATTTATTAAAAACAGACTATTTTTCAAAAAGATGATGTCACTTACACATAAAACTTATAGTTGTCGATTTCGTGTTTGCTTGATTAAAGCATAGATACTCAGATTCCCAAGCTTCACAGAGAACTTGATTCCCATAATCTATGTCCAAGCCATCAATCTTGAGTGCAGAGTCACCTTATTCTTTACACTTCGTATACATGAAACTTTAACACATTCTGCTGATAGATAAGGAACTATCAGATGTATGGCCATCAACTGTGACTGTAGCCTTAAAACGAGGGGTATGGTCTACAATCTTTGTAACACAAAAATAAATAGGCATATCCAGACCCTTTGTTTGCACAAACTCTTGAAGCAGATTCTCATATAAATATTTTCCACCAACATCAACGTTTATTGAACTCAAAGTATTCTTCGAAGACCCCAAGCTTGAACATTCTAATGGTTGTGCTTCTCTCAAAGATGACTCTTCAAGCCACTACTATGTTATCATGGTTAATGATCCCTCTCTTCGTTCATTTTTATATTCTACAATCCATTCAGTAAGGCATTTGGATCAACGACAACAAAACTCAATAATCCTTGAATAAATACTCGTAATTTTCTGTGTCATTGCAATCCACTTTGCCCTATGAGTCAGCATCTAAGATTTCTTCTATCATAAGAGCAAGCTTTAGACAGTAATCACAAAACCCTCTTTTTCTTTTATAGGCACAAAGTTTGCCTTGTTCAAACAGCCATCATATACAAAGAAGGGGCAGCAAAACATTGGAAACTCAAACTTCTCTTACCTAAGTAAATGCCAGCCACAATGACACTGTTTGTTCCCCTCCAAAAATCCGACGATTTTCGAACACAATTAGTGTGGTTCCCTTTGAGACAAGCCGAGTAATCGCAAACTAAGAGCACCCCACCATCTTTGCAGAGGAAGCAGGCATCCTTTGAAATCTCTTTCTTTCTCTTCTTCCCCTTCGTCATTTCCCCTTTTCCCGTTACTAAATAGTAAACTCTACGAGTAGAGAGAGAAAGAAATATGTTCTTTACTAAACATAAACAGTAAACAGCTCGAGACAAAGAGTTTCGAATAAAATAGAAACACTCATATGCAAGGTGTTTTACAAACGAGATAAGAGGAATGTAAAGCCGCCACGTTAAAAACAAAAAGGTTGTATTAACATAAAGTTTTATGATGGTGGACCTAAGGTCCAATAAAATTGACTCAAGTATATTAACAATAATATCGTTTTATTTATTGTTAATATAAAATTAGCAATATCTTAACGGTATAAAATTATTACTATTATTATTATCATTACTAATATATAATCATTATTTTATTTATTTATTTTGTATTTATTTCTGTTAACACTATTAATATTATTTTTCCGTTTCAAAAATTTTGGGTCGTCACAAGCAACAATATTGGTAGTGGCAGTTTCTTCATTCCTTAAAAGAAAATCAATATTGCAAAAAGAACATATTCACCATCATCAATCCGAGAGAGTGCCCGAGTAATAAGAACTGCCACAAAGTTAAGAAAAGTTAATGCAGAGAACTAAAGAAAGCATTGTTAAGACCATAAAAATCATCACCAGGAGAAGGAATGCAGAGCCATCATAAAATTAATCAATAAAATATGGAAATAAAAAGCATATAAAATCACATAATTAAAAGATTGCAATTATCAAAATGAAATGAAAAGAAGTAGCAAAAATTTTACGACATGCAAGTAGTCCAAAATATAAGAAACCATTTGGGACAAATAAGGAAAGCCCCATCAAAATCCAAAAGAAAATGATTAGCTACAAAAGTGAAAGAAACCATTTTGAAGAAATAACGAAAGCCCAATCAAATTCCAAAAGAAAATGATCAGATGCAAAAGTCAAGATGCCTACAACCGTAGTTGCAAGTGATTTTTTGCCATGATTAGCTATACTTTTCGAAGTCCAGAAAAAATGATCCATACCAAGACAAGCAGTGATGCCCAAAGTCATGGACATGTGTATATGGACTCAGCTGTGGACTCAGCCGATTTATGGCGAGGCGAGTTTTGTTGTTGCCAGTTTTTATTTTATTTTTTGTATTTTTGTTTGCCTGCGATTGACATCAGGATGCGACGAGAAATAACTACAACAGTAGGCCAACTATCAGCAAAAATGAATGATTTATAACTTGGTAGTGGCAGCTGCAGAGCCACGTTACTGAGCCAGGATGCGACGAGAAATAACTACAACAGTAGGCCAACTGTCAGCAAAAATGAATGATTTATAACTTGGTAGTGGCAGTTGCAGAGCCACCTTACTGAGCCAGCCTCAAAGATTCTAAGGACTGACAAGAATGTTCTTCATTGAAACTATCAAATATACAAAAAGTTGAAAAATTATTACAGACTAGAACATAATGGTAATGATATAAAATGTTTACAAGTTTATTTTCCGAACAAGCAATACACTGGTATAAGTTGAAGAGATACAAAGTTTCAACACATGGCGTAGACTGGTACTCCACTATATATGATACTCAAAGTTATCAATGAGTCCAGCAAGTTTTAGGAGAGAGAGGGGGGAGTGAGGAGCATACCTTGGTATCTCACACTCTCTTGGCTGCCACCTTAGCTTCTCATAAGCAGAATCACAACACCAAAAAACGGTGTTTCTCTCTCTAAAATGCGAGTGGTCCTGATGGGGCAACATAGCACCAGAAAAGAAACCAAGCGTGGTATGGTCCTCACTCTCTCTTGGCTGCCACCTTAGCTTCTCATAAGCAGAATCACAGCACCAAAAATGATGTCTATCTAAAACGGCGAGCTTTTCAGGTGGGGCAACACAACACTAGAAAAAAAAAGCCAAAGGTGCAAGTCACCCAATCACATTAAGCAAGACATTTCTCCCTATCCTTCTCCCCTTTTCTCTCTCTCTCCTTGTTTTCTTCATTTTTTCTCCTTATATTCCTCACAGACAAGGTGTCGCCCATTCATTAGCCAAGCCTTAAATCCATGTAACCCTTCTTTAACAAACCACGTGTCACCCTCTCATTAGCCAAGCCTTATATCCATTTGACCTTTCCTTAATCATCGTGTCAGTCCTCTCTCTCTCTCT
>NW_006495273.1:15193075-15305718 GCF_000471905.2 Amborella trichopoda | reverse complement strand
ACCTTAACCTTAACCTAACCTACCGTACCGTACCTACCTACTACTACTACTACTACTACTACTACTTACTTACTTACTTACTTACTTACTACTCTCGTCTTCTCTCTCTCTCTCTCTCTCTCTCTCTCTCTCTCTCTCTCTCTCTCTCTCTCTCTCTTTGGGTTTAAGGGTTTATCTACTTAGACTATAATTTCCTCGTTCGCCTTTACACAAAACACTTTAACTCTTAAACACTTCTAACGCTTTAACTCTTCCGTCCTTTCCGACAGCTGTGCTTTTGTACAATGCTATCAATTTTTTTACGAATTTAACCCCGTTTCTCAATATTACACTTCTCTCTCCACCACTTGCAATCACATAACTACTTGCATGCTGCACTCTTCTTGTTTATAAATCTCGGCCACAAGTCACATGACCTAATATTTGCAAGCTGAATTATAGTTAGGAAGTCTTTGTTTACTATTTTTTAAAAAAATCTCCGATTTAAAACTCCGATTTTTTCAAAAGATATTCAAAAAATCCCGTTTTTTTAATAGAGACAATATAAATCCGTATTTTTTCTTTTTTCAAAAAAACTTCTTCCTTTAATTTATTTATTCATTAACTCAATATTGTTGAATTTTAGTTTAAAGGTACATTAATAGTGAGATTAAATTAAGAATCTTGATTTAACAAAAAATCCATCAAAAATTTTACAAATGAGTTCCCTTAAAAAAAGAGTACGAAAAAATACAAGCAATATATTTTCCAAAAAAAGTAATTAAAACAATTGTATATCATAAAATAATAAGAAGAATTAGAAGAAGAGTAACCTAATGAAAAATAATTTTTTTTTAAAAAACCCATAACGTCCTTATAAAGAGCAAGAGAGTATATTCTTTTAATGTCTGCAAGAGAGTCTACCCCTAAAGATCTCTTTACATGGTCCAAAGTAAATGCTTCTTCTTTGCTCCAACCTTTTTTCTAATCCAATAGAAAACAACCGTAAAATCTAACTTGTTTCTTAAGAAATTGTAATTAAGTCCCATAGGATCGAAGGGTTTCTCAAAGTTACGAGAAATCGAACAAAGCATCATCCAATGATATTAAATTTAGTTTTAGAAGTTTTATAAGTCTATTAGAGGGTTTTTTAAAAGATTTTAACCTTAGAAAATATCTTAGAAATGGAAGCTTGAACATCGAGCAATCAAAATTAGTGAAAATTTTTATTTTATAGATTGCTTGTATTATTTTGAGATGTCTTCTTCGAGATCAAATCGAAGTGGTAACCCAAGTTGGAAATATGGCTACAACCTGGATCCTTTGGATAAAAATTGCATAAGATGCAATTTTTGTGAAAAGAATACAAAAGGGGTATAAATGGTTCAAGAAACATCCTGCCAGTATCAGGAGAAAGTTGCCCTATGTAAAAGAACTCATAATGCTATTAAAGAGGTGATAAAAAAAATTTGAGTCATGTAAATGTGAAAAAAGATAGAGACAGGCATCCATATCTGATATGAAGTCTACTGTTCGGGTCAATTATGATGATGATGATAGTGATGAGGATGAGGAGGGGTGTCAGGAGCTAGAACAATCCCAGGTTAAGGGGAAGGGATAGGGAGTTGTAGTTGCTTCTGGGAGTGAGGGGCCTAAGAGGCCGAGGGTTAGAGGGTTTATGAATTTTTTTTGCCCCGGCCTGACCTTAAGGTTGCAAGAGAGAAAACAAAGAAGCAAACCACTATTGAAAATAGACTCAAGAAGGAAGAGAAGATAGAGTTGCACAATATATTACTAGATGATTTTATGAGGCAAGGATTCCCTTCAATACTGCTCGTCTAAGCAGCTTCTATGCCTTGGTAAAAGCAATTGGCCAATTTGGGCCTAGGATGAAACCCCCAACCCATATGGGTTTTCAGAGTCTTTTTGTAAAAAAGAAGTGAGTATCACAAAGGAGATTGTTGATGTTCAGAAGGATGCCTGGGCTCAATATGAAGTCTCTCTTATGACCGATACTTGGAGTGACAGGAAGAGAAGAAACCAGATGAATTTGCTTGTGAATTGTCCTTTAAGGACTGTTTTTTAGGTATATTGATGCCTCTGATTATAGCCATGATGCCCATTACATATTCCAAATTATGGAGAATGAGTCAAGGAGGTTGGGGAATAGCATGCTATACAGGTTGTCACAGATAATGCTGCTCTTAATGTTGCTGCTGCTAATTTGTTGCACATAGCTTAGTCTAGAATCTTTTGGACACCATGCGCAGCACATTGTATAGACCTCATGCTTGAGGCTCTTGGTGGTTTGGGCATAATTTCAGGTGAAGTGAAGAAGGCAAAGTCAGTTACGAATTCCATTTACAGCCACAGTTACCCTCAGCATGATACATAAATTTACAAAGAAGAAAGAGATTGTGAGACATGAGGTCACAAGATTTACAACCTGGTACTTATACCTAGATAGCATACATTTGAGGAGAGTCCAGTTGAGGCAGATGTTCACCTCAGATGAGTTGGAGAGCATGGAGATGGTCCAAATATCCGGTTGGGAAGAAGTTGAGAGATTTTTGGCAAGGGGTGAAAGGCGCTCTTAAGGTATTTTTTCCTCTTGTCAAAGTCCCTCGCATGGTTGATGGTGACAAAGCTTCTATGGGCTACATATATGAGGCTATGGATAGATGCAAGAGAGAGCCCAAAATTTAGATGATGATGTGTGCCGCAATCAGCCTATTTGGGAGATTATTGATGAGAAGTGGGATAGGCAGCTACATCGGCCATTACATGCAGCTGGTTATTTTTTTAACCCAGTTTTTTTTATGCTGATAGAGATATACACACAAATGATACAATTATGACTAGATTTAATAAGTGTGTAGATTAGGTCCTTAATCCAGATATCCAGGATGTTATATGCGCTGATGAGTTGATAAGTTACGAGTGCGTATTCAGGTAACAATGGCGACGAGGCAAAGGACCAAAATTGATTCAGGTAACAATATTCTTAAGTTCCTCAAGTTCAAATTTCATTTAGTGACATTTGAAGTTTGTTTTCCATAATCGATAATTCTACTATTCTATGTCTTAACTCTTAATATTTCATATATAATTAACAATTGTAAATTTGTAATTCAAAATCAATTTGCATTTTTGCAGCCAATTGCTGGAGCCAACATGTGTGTAGTACTCCAAATTTACAAAAGTTGGTCATTAGGATCTTAAGCCTAACCACTGCCTCATCCAGCTGTGAGCGAAATTGGAGTACTTTTGAGATGATAATTTATATTACAATATGAATAAATCAATACTTTAATAGTCTATGTCATGTATTACTATTATGTATTTAGTTATTTATATTAATTAATTTCATTTGATTTTGTTAGATTCATACTAAGAAAAAGAACATGCTTGAATCAAAGAGGCTCAATGATCTAGTTTATGTCAAGTACAATCGATACTTGAAGGGGACAAGTTTGCCAAGAGAGAAACCAAAAACTCCCTCATATCAAAAAATATGGACAACGCTATAAAATGGTAGGTTGATGATGATCAAGTCAAGGGACATGAAGGATTAACATGGGATATGGTCATGGAGGCCTCAAGTACCTCAGCCGACCCTCATAGGACCACTAGATCTTCTTCTCAGAGGACGAGGGTGGAGGAAAAGGAGGAAGCAGAGGTAGATTCAGAAGAGACAGAGGAGGACGACCATTATGTCAAGAAGGGGGATAATTCCGATTATGATGGATTGGATTCCGATGCATATGATACAAATGCAGCTAACCCTACTTTTTCTCATGATGAGTGGTGAATGATAACTGACGAATGTGGCTGCCAGAGACTGACTCCTACTCCACAGGATCAGGTATCTGGAAGACCCTGATTTCTATCCTTCCTCGGTTCAAAACCAATACCCGCTTTCATGAAAGAGGAGGGAACAAAGTGCGATTTTGGGAGGATTTGTGGATAGGCTTTGCACCACTAAAAGAAAGATTCCCCCTACTCTTTTGCCATCTCCAACCACAAAGACTCAATGATAGATGATGAAATGACTTTATCCGGCCACAATAGAACGTGGAACCCATCTCTTAGAAGGCCTTTGGCAGAGGAAGAACTCCTTCAATTTGCAACTTTAAGTTCTGAATTGCATGGAGTCTTCTTACCACAGTCAAGGATGGATTCCATCATTTGGTCCCCATCACGCTCAAGAAGGTTCACAGTTGCTTCTTTCTACAGAGTCTTGGTAGAGGGGACAGACTTCGCCAGCCCATCAAATAGAGCGTCAAATTCTATAGCCCCACCAAAGACTAAACTTTTCCAATGGTTAGCGCTTCAAGGGAAGCCACTAACCTTAGACAACCTTCAAAAAAAAGGATTCCAATTTCCTAACAGATGTATTATGTGCTTTAATGAAGAGGAAACAGTAACACATGTTATTACATTGCGACTTCGCATATTCTATTTGGAGTCTAACTATTCAGTTATTTAGACTCTCGCGGGCTCTCCCACATTCAACCCAGGCTCTGTTAACACAGTCCTTTGAGGACAGTTTTAGGAAGTTGTGGAAAGCTTCAGTAGCAGCTACCCTCTAGCACATATGGGGGGAAAGAAATTCCAAGATCTTTCGAAGAATTATGAATACGCCCAATCCACATTCCAAAAAATAACATCCTCAGTTATTTTCTGGGCCTCCCACCACAAATTATTCGTGGGTACTTCCGCCTCTTCCTTTATGCAAAGATTGAGAAAATCCTATTAATCTTAGTCATCGTCAGAGCCGAAGTACCCCTCGATGGAACCCTCCTCCAGAGGATCAAGAAAAGCTCAATTTCGATGGTAGCTCCTAGGAAACCCTGGTCCGGCAGGAGTATGGGGGGGTGTATAGGAATTTCAAAGGACAAGTCCTTCTCACCTATTCTAAACACATAGGTATTCAGGACTCGCAAACAGCAGAAGCCAAAGCCCGACTATTTGGAATCAAGAACTTTAAGCATTCTTGGGGAAGAATACTACAAATCAAAGGAGATGCCAAAAATATTATCAAGTGGGGTTCTGGGTTAAGTCATCCACCTTGGTATCTGATCAATATTTTTTATGAGATTCATCACTTACACAGGGACCTGGAAGTCACTTGGAAGCACACCCGAAGGACCGCAAACGAGACCGTAGACGCACTCGCTAAAGAAGCTGCCCCGGCAACACACCTAACTACATACAGTTGGTCTGAGTGCTTTCCTTCTTCCCCTTGTGTAACAGTTATTGTAAAGGGCCAATTCCATAAGCCCCTACCATGCTCTCTTCTTTTCCGCTTTTGTAACTGGGCATATCTATAAGCCTTTTCAGCTTTTCAGTGTGTTTGAGTTTGTATTGTCTGGTCCTCCTCTCAGGGACTATGACACAACTGCAGTCCACGAGTGGTGGACCCAACTTTGACAGTGTAACTTCATGTAACTTCTTTTAAATTTTAAGCTAAGTCAACTCCTATCAAAAAAGAAAAAAAATTTGTCAATGCCAGTGAATTTTATATACTAAAGAATATCAAAAATCAGATTAGGTGCCAATGAATTTTAAAGTAAAGACATGTACTGATCTACTTTAGACTATTAAAAAATTTGTCAATGCCAGCACTTTCCTCTCAAAGCATATATAAGACCCTACGTCTATTCTTGGTATTTGAGAGTTGCTCCTTCTTAGTAAAAACTATTTGGCATCATTACAAACTTTTCATAAGCGAGTCACTCTCATATCTCCTAAATCAATCAATCTCTACTGATTTTTCTATATCCACATATCTTCCAATCAATTTTTCTAGAGTTCTATATATATTTTTCTGAATTAAGTTTATATTTTACACATCTTTATAATATAATATTATACAATTGAGTGACGAGATAATATTTTCATGTTAACAAAAACATTGTCAAATATGTACTGATTGAGAGTATTTACAACATACCTATTTTCCGATACCGCTAATGCCGTAGTGTAAACCCTACAAATCAAGTATATAATTAATACAAGTAAATATAATTTGAACTATAAATACTACAACCTTATATTAAGGTTCCATTTCATAATATAAAAAACATATATTAGTCTTAGAGGAATGATAAAGTAGATCCAAATGTACCTAACAAGGTAGAGACAAGGGCTGGCAGCAGGTCGGGTCAACCCTGGCCCTAGCCCGGCATTACTCCCCTGAGGGCTGGCCCTGGCCAAATTTGGCCGAGCTACATAAGATAAAATTAAAAGCTAACAAAGTAAAAAACTAATAATAACAAATAAATATGAAAAAAGTATGTGTTGGGCTGGGCCAGGCCAACCGGGCCATTGCCACCCTTAGTAGAGACCAGCCTAACACCACTGATTTGATGGATGGACAACATTGGAACGTGAGGGAAACCTACCTCTGGATCCTTGCATGTCTTGAATGGCCACACATCTCTCCAACACCATCCATCCATCACACTTGTCTTTATCAACTATTATGCTGCCAACCACAATATGGTCCAACTCAACCACAATATGGTCCAACTGCAAGTAAATAAATAAAGGGAAAGATAATAAGTACCAAAAATAATAGAAGAGTAAACTAAAGCAAAGTTTAATAATAAGGTAATGATGTTGTATACTAAGAATACTCACTTTAGGTACAAGGAGGTCGCAATCATTTTTATTCATTGGATGTAAAACTCAATATATTGAAGTGTATAACAATACTTGAGAACTTTGTGTCTAATCAAACCACACATCCTCAACAACCCGATTTCACATCCAACTTTTATAATAACTGTGACTTCCTTGTATCCAAAGCAAATTATCTCAAAGGAAGTCAAACCAAACCAAAAAGCAACATTGAAACATCCAAACAAACACAAGCCAATTTTATGCATTAACTAAATATGTATTACATAAACACACACGAAAGGCAAAGGGAACTGATCAGCACCTCCCACTGTATAAATTACATATCCATAAATCTCATAATAAGCGATTTATGAGTAATGTTACTAACAAATGGCAATAAAAAACTATCAGTGAATTTATTGATATTTCTTGATAAATATTAGCAAAAAATTAGCATAAGCACAAATAATATTAGTCTTTTTTTCACAACAGTGTTTCGAGACTCAGAAGGGTCTACTCAGACTCGGACGAGTAACTCAATCACACTAGACACACATCTTAATGTTTACATATAATAATGTGCCAACTTGAAGACAGAACACTCAAGTAGTGTGCTGGGTAGTGTGCATGCTTGTTGCCCATTATGGTGAGGGTTCGGATCCCTCTACTATCAATGCCTTAGTTTTTTTTTTCTTTAAGAGAAAACAAGTATTAAAAAAAAGGTTTGAGAAGAGAATTTGAACCCAAGACCTATTATAAAGAGTATTTAAGAGCGCATGCGCCACCCAACACATCAACAATAATTTTATCAATAAAAGTGGAAGGCTAGTTATATATCTATGTTACACTACTTTCTTTCTTTTTTATCATAAAGAAGGCATGAGATGAAAATGAGGAGTCAAACCTAAGGCATATAACATATAAGCACCCTTAAGAGCGACGAACCTATCCAGCACGTCATTTAAGGCTTCATGTCATATATGCAGTGTTTCAAAAAGCGCTAGGCGGGTCCTAGGCGGCCTGAGGGGTCCAAGCCGCCCAACACCTAGGCAGCCGCCCAACACCTAGGCAGGCGCCCAAAACTTAGGCAGCCCAGTCGAATCCAAAAAGGATGCCCAATCAAAGATGCTTCTAAGGACTCAAAATCTTCTAAAAAACCCCCCAATAGATCTATAAAACATCAAAAATTAAATCTAATATCAATTGGTGATGTTTGATCAATTTTTGTCAACTTTGAAAAAAAAAATTTCCGTCTCTGGGCAGGGCGCCCGCTTAGGCGGGTTCCGTCCCTGGGCGGCCGCCTTGAACAGGGCGTTGGGCGCCCACCTTGGCAGGTTCCGTACCACCTAGGCAGCCGCCCAGGGACTGCTGCCCAGATTGGTCGCCTAGGCCTAGGCGATGCGCTCAGGCCTTCTGGACCGCCTAGGCTCTAGGACATCAGCTTTTTGAATCACTGCATATATGCGAAGAATATATTATATATACATTAATTTATGTGTTGATTTTTTATATTTTTAACTCGAACTCTATACAAGAAGTTATTTGGACTCGCCCGAGTAACTCGGCTCTACAAAGGGCCGAGTACGTTGGCCAAGTAGACTATTTCACAATATTTCAGTAAAAATACTAAAATTTACGGATAATATCATCAAATTTACTATTAAAAGACCAATGAATAACAATATTACTAAGTATCAACTTTACTGATTTACTCATACATTAGTAAATAATATAGTTCCAAACAAATATAAATTTTCAAGAGAATATTTTATTGTTTTACTGTGTTGCTGTATTACTAAAAATATCACTTTTACTGATGCTTATTAATAAATAGGATTATTACTAATAAATAAGAGTAAATATCAATAGATTTCCATATTAATAACAAATATTAGTAAATTCATTAAAATTATGCTTTAATAAATATTAGATTCATATTGTTCTATTAAATACCAGTATTAATCAATTTCTCACACTCCTGAATATCAGAAAATTCATTTCTTTTTCCCTATAAGTAATAGTAGAATGCAGGGAAAACTAGACTACTGTATCAAAAAGTAACAAAACCTGTTGTATAATATTATCATCACAGTAATGTTCCGATAAAGCCAAAAAATATAGTGAAAATATCAATTTTTTCTGGTGAAAATTCCATAGGTACCATAGTTATAGATAAATATCAGTAATATCATATTTGTTGATAAATATCAGTAAATATGAAGTCCACCTATCCACCAAATTGATAAACCTAACAAGAAGAAAATGAAGGCGGAAAAAGAGAGAAACAAAAAAACCAAACCTGGAAAAGTCTAGGACTTGAAGAGAGAGGGCACATTATCGATAGGTTTAAGGCTTTAGAGAGTAAAAGAGAAAAATGGGGGTTAGTGTTTGAAGAGAGAAAGAGAGAGAAAAATTATAAGGGCTTTATTTGATAACTGGAAGTAAGTTTATGAACTGTAAATTGGAACCTCCTGGAATGTTAAAGAAGTACTCGAATGTTAAAGAATGGAAGAAAAAGTACAGAGGAGAGAAAATGGGAAATAAAATTTTCATCCATTCCATTTTAAAGAAATGAGGACCATCAATTCCATTTTGAAGAAAATTTTCATCCATTCCACTATGAATCAAGGAAATAAATCAGATTATATAGGAACATTCTCAGCTTTGTTATGTACAGAACATCACCAAAAACCACTACATAAACAGAGGAAATCCAAAACACAATAGGGGAAAAAAAAATCTTTATCGAGGGACAATAACAACATATAAAAGTTCCATACTGTAAACTCAAATTTCGTGGCTGTCAAATGACAGCCACAAAATAAAGAACTATTGTAGCTCTCTAGAATCAGTAAACTCGAATCACCACTACATAAATATATGAATCAAAGTTGCAGATTTTTTACATGCATTTGGGGCATCAAATATCATGAATCAATGAAATAAATCAAAGTATCTTGTTCACTTCTGTATGAACAGAAATGGTACAAGAAATCCAGGAGATTAACAACACAGAAATATTAGGAAAGCCCCAAATTTTTTTACAACAGAGAAAAATAAGGAAAGCCTTAAATCTTTTTTACAGGGATTCCTAACAAAACCCTGAAAGGAACCGAAAACCTAAATTACTAAGAAAAAACAGAAACAAATGGAAAATCCGCATACAACTCACTGATGATTGAGAGGTTGCTAGGTTGCTGCTCTTGCTCGCACTGGTTACTCTTGCTCGCAAAGGGTGAGAGAGAACAGAGGGACTCACTGATGATTGATGATTGAGAGCTCACTGGTTCCTCTTGCTCGCAGAGGGTGAGAGAGAACAGAGGGAAGAGGTTGCTGCTCTTGCTCGCACTGGTTCCTCTTGCTCGCAGAGGGTGAGAGAGAACAGAGGGACTCACTGATGATCGATGATTGAGAGCTCACTGGTTCCTCTTGCTCGCAGAGGGTGAGAGAGAACAGAGGGACTCACTGATGATTGAGAGCTCACTGATGATTGAGAGGTTGCTGCTCTTGCTCGCACTGGTTCCTCTTGCTCGCAGAGGGTGAGAGAGAACAGAGGGACTCACCGATGATTGAGAGCTCACTGATGATTGAGAGTTATTGAGAGGTTGCTGCTCTTGCTCGCACTGGTTATTGAGAGGTTGCTGCTCTTGCTCGCACTGGTTCCTCTTGCTCGCAGAGGGTGAGAGAGAACAGAGGGAAGGAAGGCTCCAAAGAAGATGGAAATTACAGTGAGGCGAAAGCGGTTAGCGTTTCTCTGTTTGAGGGTCTAGGGCCTCCATATATATAAAGAGAATGGACGGGTGGGATTGCTCATCACAATGTCATGCAAAAATACTGCTTGATTTTTAATTTTTTGCATTATTTTTCTTTTTTTCCCTTGCGTACAATTATCTCTCTAAAATGGTGCGAAAATATCATTAATTAAGCACTCTTTCTTAGAGGCACATCGTTGAAAAACTCAAAACGGTGCTTTGTGTTACTAAGGCACATGCCTCATATTTTATTGAAAAGTTTAATTTATTTCAGCAATCAAATAGGCTTACTAACAGCATCGAATTGAAGGGGAAAAAAAAGTACAATCCGATGTTTTCAAAATATTGCTAAGATTTTTAAAATATCATAAATTTATTTATGGGATAGTACTATGAGATTATTTATTTTTTTGTACAAGATGGCCACCATTATTTTTAACCATTCAAAGTGAAATCCAATAGATGAAAGTGTCACAATTTTATAGAAATTTTGTTTTGTGTCCAATAGATGAAAGTGTCCAATAGATGAAAGTGTCCAATAGATGAAAGTGTCACAATCTAACAATGATTGTGACCTCCTTATCAAAAGGAAATATTGTTTTACTATTTGTATCATGTGCACCCCTATCAGATATATACATGTCCCAAATTTTGTTATAAATTATTTATAGAATAAAAATAATAATACTATGAGCCATCAGATCAAGATTTGACGATCGAAAGCTAACTTGTGACATTGTAACTCAAACCACCCTAGCCAACTATATAGATGTGACAGCCGCTAAGAGCAGAGTTCACATATCTATCTATTATATATTAAGCGATAGCAACGCCCTCCTTATTTTTGTGTCACGGGTCCTTATTTTCTATTTCCTAATAAATCTCTTCCCCGTCACGTGTCCTTATTTTCTCTTTCAGATATCGTTATTCCATATGCCAGCATCGATGGCTCACCACTTGGAGCTCATGACGAAATTTTTTGTGGTCAAGCAATGCGGATAGGAAAATTCATCTCATTTCATGGGCTAACGTGTGCAAACCAAAGTCTCTTGGGGGGAGCTGGGCATACGTAACCTCAAAGACAACAACCTTGCCTTACTTGGGAAATGGTGGTGGTGGTTAGCCACTCGAAGTAATCACTTATGGCAGGAGGTGATAAAGCGTAAATATTGCAGTAGTGACCCCTCATGGGTCCCGTCAAGGCGTGTCCACAGTAACTCTGCTGGAATCAGAAAATCTATCACGCATTTTTACCCCCATTTTCAATCTGAGATCAGATATACGCCCATGCGTGGTGACAAAACTCTGTTCTGGATTGACCCTTAGCTTGAAGATGCTTCCCTTAAGGAACTCTATTCTACTGTCAGTTGGTGGGCAACAGGAGGGTGTGGAGCCCCATCTTGAGAAGTCCTCTTTCTGAAGTGGAATTTCAAGATTTCTCAACCCTTCACAACGCTCTAGACTCCTTATTCCTACTTCTTCAGGCACAGGACAGCCTCATTTGGACCCCCAATCCCTAGGAAACTTCACGGTGACCTCCTTCTACTCATCTCTCACTCACACCTCAAGCCCCAACCAATGCCCTCCCCTTAAGGAACTCCATTCTACTTTCAGTTGGTGGGCAACAGGAGGGTGTGGAGCCCCATCTTGAGAAGTCCTCTTTCTGAAGCGGAATTTCAAGATTTCTCAACCCTTTCCAACGCTCTAGACTTCTTATTTCTACCTCTTCAGGGATAGGACAGCCTCAATTGGACCCCCAATCCCTAGGAAAACTTCTTGGTGGCCTCCTTCTACTCATCTCTCACTCACACCCCAAGCCCCAACCAATGCCCTCCCTCAATTGTGTCTAAAGCTTGGATTTCTCTTCCCCTCCCCCCCCAAAAAAAAAAAATGACCCCTTCACTTTCTTTGTACTTCTTTTAATTAATATACAAGTAACATTTTGATGGAGATCGGAGCACAAGTAGCCATGAGTATCTTCTATGGGAGCGACAGATTCTTCCTAATTTTCACTCATATTTAGAAGATGAAAACCCTAGGAGAGCTTCCAAGAAGAATAAGAAGAGCAATAAATAGTTTTGGTGTTTCTTTTTAGCTATTTGAGGCTATTTCAAATATTTTTATTTATTTATTTCATTGCTTGAACAGTTAGGGAATTTTTAGATATTTTAATTAAAGTTAGGGAGTTTAGTTTCAAGTTATATTTAAGTTAGGACCTTTTGGTCAAAAGTTAAATTGTATGGACAAATATTGTCCAAACAATAATTTTTCAATATAAATAAGGGCATCGATGGGCTGGAGAGTCATTCATATATTCCTCTTTAATAAAAGAAAGACTTTGTCTTGCAAAAGAAGCCTACGTATTGAACGCTAAGTGGGAGTAAACCCTGGGGTTTCTCCAAAATTGTATGCTTCTTGCTGATTTTTCTTTGTTTCTTCAAGTTCTCCTACATCACATTTTCAAAAAACAAGCTGAAATGTTTCCCACCACTTTAAAGCTTCAAATTTCCAATCTTCCATTATATCAAAATTATCTCATGAGCATGTTTGGATATTAGATTTCATCTCTCTTTTTATTCCAAGGCGTTCCACATACTTAATCCCATCCTTTTTCACTTCAGCCCCTCACATTTGAGCACCATCATATAAATATGTTGTATGTATTTTAAGCTCCACAATATGTTGCTTCCCTTTAATTGATTAAATTTGGACCCACGATCTTCTGCTATCGATAGTAGGCGTACACAAGGAGTGTAAACAATCATCGGTGGTGAACCGGCCATATGAGCTCTTTTAAACTCGCTCCACTAGGTGGCTTGCTCATTGCACTTTAGAAGCTACGCACACATCAAAGCATTGCACTCTAGAGGGCTTTGCTTTGCAGTGTCAAAGCAATTAGAATTAGATGGTGGGTTTGCTAAGTCTTGTCAGAACCCTCGTTCAAGAGTTTGCTCTTGCAAAGCACTCTCAAAGGACGGGAGCCATGCCCACTAAAAGACATTGTTCCGCTCGTAAATAGCCACATTGAAGTTGGGTCTTAAATTGAGAGCAAAGTAGAAGTTCATCTTTATATTGTTGTCCAATTGATAGATAGTATAGAGGACAAGTTCAAGGTGTACAAAACAAAAAAAATCAATAATACAATGCCAAAGTACAACTCAATTACACAATTTACAGCACACCTTATGTGCATACAAATCACTCATTTCCTCACATAGAATCACTACAAATTACATGAAGTTGGTCCTTAGACAATTCCACTCTACTAAACACTTGAAGATTGAGTCTAATATCAAATTATATCATTATGGCATAAAATTACAGCAAAATAAACATAAGCTTCATGAGACATACACTTGAATAATACAAATGTGAAATTACAAAATGCAAACACTAAATCTCCTCTTATAAAAACATGAACCAAATGTGTGCACTTTAACTAATATCATGGAAGCCATTAAAAGGGCTCAACACATTGAGTTTACCACCGACTATTACTTACACCCTTGTGTATGCCGACTACTAATAGTGCAAGATCGTGGGTCTAAATTTAATCAATCAAAGGGAAGTAAAAACACTATGGAGCATAAAACCACACTCAATAAAACTCAGATTTACGATGCTCAAAATGAGGGGCTGCAACGGAGAAGAGTGAGAGTATCTATGTGGCATGCCTAGGCTTGAAGTGAGAGATGTGGTACAATGCTCAAGCACACCTATGGGAAAATTTTGGTATAATGAATGCTTGAAAATTTAAGGTTCGTAATGTGATAAAACCCACTTTAGATTGATGATACTCTAAAGAAACATCCGAAAATGTAGGATAGAAATTTCTCAATGAAACTTAGGTTAATTTATGCCAAAATAGAGTATCGTAACTAAAGCATGCGGGGAAACAAGGTAGGCATAAATGCATGAGCTAAACCAACTAGTTGAGTTCAAGACGAGCAAATTACCTTGCTCTTGAGATTAAGTTACAACAAGAACATGAAACTTGGATGGAGTTGAAACTTCAATGCATGACTACCATGCATAAGCCTCAAGCAATGGTGTGTATCAATAGACTACTCAAAAGAATCTCTCTCTTCTCTCTAGGAAGGCTTTTGACCACAAGGTAAAGAAAAGGAGGATGGCGTGCCACTTTTGGCGGGTCTCGCTCTTTTTAAAATTCCAAGTATGTTATAAAAAAGTGGGAGAAAAATAGTATATAGAGGCTAGTGTTTTGAAGGTTCCTTAGTGATTAAACATGGACCCTTGATTAAAGGCATCCAAGGGGTAAGAACGGTCAAGATCTTGGCCATTCAACTCATCAATTGGCTATGATATGGAAGATTGAGATTAAAGCATCATTATCCCCTTAAAGAAACCGTAATTCAAATCAGAATTCAAATTTTACCCAAGGTTTAATTATGATCTCAAAACCCGTAAGTTGAAAGCAATGCATCCACCATAAAATGATCAAACCAAGGGCCAAGATAGTTAAGTGGGGCATCCCACACTCACAGCTCTCCATTGATTTCCGCATGCATAAAGCAACTTTATACAAATGGCATGCCATTTGGCAAGCCCCTTACAAATGTAATTGCATGTCTTCCCATCCAACTAAAACCTTTCATATGAGAAGTGCTTTTTGCCATGTTTCATCATTGGACAAGGGACAATAATTTAATGAATAACATACAACCCTCTAGGCACCATCTATCTGCCACATCACACCCTATGAGAGACATTTGATTTTTCTTTTTAGGAAACAGCTAAGGAAGATATTGCGTCCAACTCAAGGACATAACTAGCTATGATAATCCTCTTAATGCCATTTAAAGACCAGCATATGTAAATCTCTTACTTACATAAGCTATAACCAGCAATAGTTTACATAAAATATTGCCATAACCCAGTACATGCATATTATAGATGTATTGGATGGCACCCTCTCAATACACTCCCATTTCATATTAATCATTTCTAATCATAATGTTGATTTTATCATTTACTTTTTTGTTTTTCTAAATATCTTGTTTCGTCCAAATCAAATAATCTAAAGAAAAATTTGACAATATAACATCCAAAGACTAAAATGCATGCATTTAACCTCAAATGATATAACACTGCATTTTATTGAACCAAATTTCCAAAATAATGTTCAAACTTCGCACTGATCCTATTACAATTCTGATACAAATCTAGAACTTGAATGTCACTTGATATCTAGATTCAATAGAGTTTAAATCGACAAGAATTGCTTCAAAGTTCAAACAGTATCTTGCACAGTGAATATACGCTGGCAACAAATATTAAACAAGTCAACATTCTAAACAACAATGATCATTGAATAGCCTGCCATCACTTGCAATCATCGATCCAATAGCAGTGAATACAACAAAACTCTAAGATCATAACTTAATACACAATCATTTCTAGTGCACATCTGCATAGTTGTCACAGAGGACACCAGAACCCAAACAGCACACATAAACAAAGTCCTCAATTCATCCATATAATGTTGTCAGTAACATTACCCATATTTCCTTTTCCTTATAATTAAAGGAAAACTATATCCAATAGTGCATAATGTAGCCTGTGCTGACTCAGAACCTCAAACACTTCGGCACTGGTTGCATTTATACCAATCTAGAGAAGTATGAATATGCATATCTCACAATAGAGTTTCATTCCTTTTTCTAGTTATTTCTCAAATAATTATAACATTCTTAATATTTGTAGTTAAAAGATCAAAATTTCCAAGAGAACATTTGTTTATAAGGGTAGGCATGTAGAATTACAACTGTTAATAGAGTGGAAACATAGAAGAAGGGAGCGCCCCAAAATTGCAAGTTTCGGCCATCCATTCAGCACTATAGCCAAATAATTCATCTTCTCCCTAGAAAAGAATAGCATATTTTCATCATAATTTTTATTTTTTAGATGTTAGAAACTTTAGGA
This sequence comes from Amborella trichopoda, assembly GCF_000471905.2. The sequence continues at coordinate 15,289,417 of NW_006495273.1, read as the reverse complement.
ACCGAGCTAGAACCAGATTACTCCATGAAATGAGAACAAAAAAGAAAAAAATTACAAAAAATTCCCAATCCATCTAAATCAAACAAACGATCACAAACAAATCAGTCTGATATCAAGCTACACATAAATCAATCCAATTCATTAATCAACTAGTGAATGTTAAAAAGTACAGGACTAAATATTAAAAATAACCAGAGTGCTAGTGTTAAGGAAATCAACTTTAAGTAAAGAAAAACAAATTGAAAGATGGGGGAGGCTGGAGGAAGCCAAAAATGGTTTTTAAATTGATAAATCCTAAACCCTAAAACACAAAGCCTTGGATCCTTATACATAAAAAGGAAAAATGGAGGTGAGAAGCAACCTTTGGGGCCACAACCGTGGCTGCCTTGACCACAATGCCTCTGAAACTCCTGGAGACTCGGCTCAACGGCTTAACAGAAGAAACCCTAACAAGAGAGGGTCTTAGTCGAAAGGCCTCTGCTTGAAACAGAGGAACCGGCAAGCTGAATAGAAGATATAAATCTCTGCACAGAAAACCCAGAACCAATAAGCAACCTGAAAATAAACATAGAGTTCCAATCCTTTTAATAAAAAATTGCTAGGTTAATAAAGCAACACTCAAGCAGTTAGAGAGAGAAACTGCAACTCCAGCAAGAGCAAAAGGAAACACTGAAATTGTTAGTTGGAGAAGTAAAAAGAGAGAACTCACAGTTGCAGAAGAAACCCACATAGGTATTGTAGAGAAAGATTGCAGAACTACGGATTTTAGGACTAAAATGAGAGCTCCAGGTAAACCTGTTTAGAGAGTGAGACCTAGAGAGCAGATAATGCTGAGAACGGGCATAGAATATCTCCAAAACAAGGGGTGGCTTCTAGAATGTTAGAGCATTTGGAAATGACTAAATTACCCCAACGGTTTGTAATAGATTAGAACTTAGAAATGCACTTGATGTGGCTCATACCGGCGGGCCGGACCAAACCCACCGGTTCATTGGTTTAAAAAACGGATCGGTTTCTTTTAATCGGGCACTCCAAAAACTCATCTGGATTAATAAATTGACGATTCGGATCGGAAATTGACTGAATCCATCGAATTAAGCTTTAAAAAAATCCAAAAAAAATATTAAATTTTATTATAATTGTTGCTTTTTAAAAATTCAGTAAAAAATAGGATATTGCATTATTAACTTCTATTTTTTCCATCAATTTACGAATATTGAGATGTTATTTCATTTTTTTCATCAATTTATGAATATTGAGATGTTATTTCCCTATATAAACTTACGTTAACCATTAAATTTACATCATATAAAAGAAAAATCATAGAATTATCATTAAATATATATATAATCATACATGGATTACAATAAATAGCGAATTAAATTGATGAAAAATGGCCACTAAAATCTCAAATTGGCAGAAAACTCTAATCTACTAAAAAAGCCCCAAATTATTACAACCTAATTAATTATGATATTATATACTGAAATTGAAATTGTTGGTTTATATTTTATTATTATTTTATTCTATAAATAATAACAAATCAAAAAAAATAAGAATATGTGTGCTACATTTTCTATTTTATTTTTTGACAAGATTATATTACCTTTTAATTCTTATTATACTGCACTTTGTTTTTTTGACAAGAAAATAAAAAATATATATTGTATTACATTTTTTTTAAAAAACCTTTTATTTTTGTATTTTTCCCTTTTACTTTGTTTTCTTTTTTTATATATTTTCATTTTTTAAAACCTTTTATTTTTTATTTTTTCTATTACTTTATTTTGTTTTATGTAGAGGATAAAAAAGGAGATTTTTTTAAAAAAAGCTTTTATGTTTTATTTTTTTCCTTTTACTTTATTTTGTTTCTAGAGGATAGAGTCTTGTTTCAAAAAAATGAGTTTATTTTATTTTACTATTTTTTATTTTTTTTTATTTTTTTCCTTTAACTTTCTTTTGTTTTTTGTACAAGACAAAAAAGGAGTTTTTTTTATTAAAAAAACCTTTTATTTTTATTTTTCCTTTTAATTTATTTTATTTTACTTTATTTTGTTTCTAGAGGACAAAAAAAGATAAAAAGAGTTTTTTTTAAAAAAAAACTTTTTATTTTTTTTTCCTTTTATTTTATTTTAACTCTAGAGGACAAAGAAAGATTATTTTATTTTACTTTATTTTGTTTCTAGAGGACAAAAGATGGTGCCCAAGGGGCTCAAATCCGAGACATCGAAGGAGATTTCGAGAGTCATAACCAATTGCACTAGGTAATAGTAATGTGCTTTTATTGGCCATATAAGCCTTATAACCATTTTTTGTACATGTGGTAACTATCCCACATCGAAGATTTAACCTATGTTTGTATCCTGTAAGTTCTTTTGGCCGGGCAAAACCATGTGCATCTCTTCTGGCGGGGCAATACCATGTGCATAATCGTCGTGCTCCTGACGCGTGGCATCAAACGTAACAGTTGAAATTGTTGAGTCATTGTAGTAAGGGTGACTTTTCAAACACTGGCATCAAACCTAACAGTTGAAATTGTCGAGTCACTGTAGTGAGGGTGACTTTTCAAACACTAGCATCAAACCTATCAGTTGAAATTGTCAAGTCACTATAGCGATAATCCCCACGATGGGGGTGACTTGTAGCGGTAATCGCTACGAACCCCGCACGACGAGGGTGACTTTTCAAACACTGGCACCAAACCTAACAGTTGAAATCGTTGAGTCACTGTAGCGATTATTGACTTGAGTCACTGTAGCGATAATCGCTACGAACCGGCACGACGGGTGTGACTTTTCAAACACGATGTGGGTGACTTTTCAGACACTGGTCAGATGCAAACGCTTAAAAACACAGTTTTAACCCCCCCCCCTCCGGGTCAAATGGTGACTTTTCAAACACTGGTCAGATGCAAATACTTAAAAACACAGTTTGACCGGGGTGGTGACTAGTTTGACCCCCCCCCTCCGGGTCAAATGGTGACTTTTCAAACACTGGTCAGATGCAAATACTTAAAAACACAGTTTGACCGGGGTGGTGACTAGTTTGACCGGGGTGGTGACTTTTCAAACACTGATCAGATGCAAACGCTTAAAAACACAGTTTGATCAGGGTGGTGACTTTTCAAACATTGGTCAGATGCAAATGCTTAAAACCACAATTAGATCAGGGTGATAATCGCTACGAATCAACACGACGGGGTTGACTTTTCAAACACTGGTCAGATGCAAATGCTTAAAACACACAATTTTCATCCCCTGGTCAAATGCTGACACAGTTTTCACCCCTTGGTCAAATGGTGACTTTTCAAACACTTGGTCGAATGGTGACTTTTCAAACATTGGTCAGATGCAAACGCTTAAAAACATAGTTTTCACCTTTCAAACACTTGGTCAAATGGTATCAAACACTTGGCCAAAGGGTGACCTTTCAAACACTGGTCAGATGCAAAAGCTTAAAATCACAGTTTTCACCCCCTGGTCAAATGGTGATACAATTTTCACCCCCTGGTCAAATGGTGACTTTTCAAACACTTTGTCAGATGCAAACGCTTAAAAACATGGTTTTTACCTCCTGGTCAAACACTGGTCAAATGCAAACGCTTAAAAATACAGTTTTCACCCCCTGGTCAAATGCAAGGCCTAAAAACACAGTTTGGTGACCTAGTCAAATGCAAGGTCAAACAGTGGTCAGATGCAAACGCTTAAAAACACAGTTTTTACCCCTTGGTCAAATGCAAGGCTTGCATTAAAAACACAGTTTGGTGACCTGGTCAAATGCAAGGGCAAACACTGGCCAGATGCAAATGCTTAAAAACACAGTTTTCACCCCCTGGTCAAATGCAAGGCTTAAAAACACAATTTGGTGACCTGGTCAAGGCTTAAAAACACAATTTGGTGACCTTGATCGTTTATATGAAAAATCAGTTTGCAAGTTATCGCTACGAACTGCGCCCAGTTCTCTCTAGACACGGGCAGTTCTCCATGTTTTTCTGGAACTGGCACGGGGATGCCGATTCCCGATTCGACATTCCCGTGTCGAACCGGGCAACTTTGATTCTACTCGGCGACTTTTCAAACACTGGTCGGATGCAAGGCTTAAAAACACAGTTTGTTGACCTTGATCGTTTCTATGAAAAATCAGTTTGTATAGCTGATCGGTAGTCAAGATCAACAATCCGGCCTAACAAATTGGAAAATAAAAAAAAGGTTGTCGAGTATTTGGAAATTTCTAAATGGATGGGCTTTTCTATCAGTCGGCCGACTCATATGTACATATGTACCCCTAGTAAAATTCATTTTAGATATTTTTTAATTTTTTTTTTATAGATTCATCATCTAGGCCAAAATGATCACAAATATAAAAAGAAAAATAAATTCTTAAAATTGAAAATATAATTTTTTAATATTTTTTTATGCACCACCTGCATCTTATTATGGGCGATACACTTTAGATAACGTCCAACTTCAGGATGGATGGATGTATGTTTGTAAGTCAACTGGCGAGTTATGAAACAATTTTCCTTTCCCAATTAGCCCAATAGTTCGTTATATGCAGTAAATGCACTTTATGTGGCTCATCCGGCTATTTTCTTTTTGAAAAAGTTTCTTGTCCACATGACTGAAGGCAACACTCTCTCTCTAGATGATTGTATGATGAAAGTTGCTTCTCACTCTTAGTTGGTGGTTGGTAACTCAAAGGTAAGGACTCTTGGAACCTGAACGGTCTAGTTCATTGGATGCTAAAATTATTCATATCAGGAAGTCTTTGAATACTTGTTTTAAAACCTATTTGGAAGTTCTCAAATACGAAGGTAACGCTTCATAATAATCTAATAGAGCTTCATAGAAGTTAGGCTTCACAGCTTCAAAGAGAATGATAGGTGAGAGAGAGAAAAAGAGAGAGAGAGGACTTAGAGATATGACATGGTTAGGGAGATTACGGAGTATGAGGCCTCCCTGCTATTCTCCAAGAAATATGAGCCTTAGAGAGGAGTGTACCCTCTCCTCTCTTTCCACAATATGCCTTGGAAAAGTTGGTTGCCTTCTCTTCACAAAGATCCTTGAGAACTATTTTAGAATGTTCCCCTAACTCGCCTAGGATTAGGATGGGGGTTGGAAAACTACCTTGCTTGGAACTTGGGTTAGGGTTACTCTCTCTAGGACGGTTTCTCTTACTAGAAACTCTAGCTATTTAACATAGCAAATGATTTCTAGCCCGTAAAATGATTTAGGGTTAGTTTTATATAGAAAAGTACAAAGGTTAGATGAAACACGGCCTCAAAATCAAATTTATTTTCCTTCATTTTTTATTAGGGCTATATTAAAATATTTATACCCATATTAAACCCCTAAAATTCACTTTAATAATGAGTTCAACACGTTTAAATTGCATGTATCACCATAAAAAGTGTGTCACCTTCTAATTGCTTGGTTCTTATATATGTGCCCGATGTTATTCTTACATGTCACTTTTTCTGTTTTCTTATTTTTTTATTTTTCTCAAAGGTCCTAGTTTTTAGGGACAAACTCAAGGGTGTGTGTTGACCCTGTACGTTTGCTTTTGACCAATACTAAGAACAACTAAAGTTGAAGTGTTATTTTATTTACTCGGAGATTAGAAATTGTTTATAAAGAAAACAATGTATTTTTTATATATGGAGGTAAAAATCATATTTCTCCATTAAATTTTAAAATTGGTGATTGGAAGAGTATCATTGAATAGGTACAAAATTCCAATAAAAAAAAAAAAAACAAGAAAAAATCTCATACTTTGTGACTCATCCCAAGCCATTCAATTAGACATTTAATGAGGGAGAATGAATGTGATCTCCATGTACAAAAGATTAAAAGATTGTAGACAATGAGACCATTTATCTTTAGTACAGGGAAGTCACAATTACTTATAACCATCCGATGTGAAATCTAATAACTTAGGTGTGTCACAAAGTTCGAGAAAATTTCTTTTGAAATTTGAGCTTGGTCAATTAAATAAATACAACCACCAAATTTTACATTCAATGGTCAAGATTAATTGTGACTACCTTGTACCAAAGGTAAATCGTCTCATTATATACTTTCCCAAAGATAAATGGTCTTTTTATAGACAATGCCTAGAGATTAAGCAGACAACTGCGAATTTGTGGTATTTTCTTGACAAGCGAGGTTGAAAATTGGACAAAAGACAAGTACATAATTGAATGGTAACCATTCAAAAAAGTAAAATTAAATTAACTTTACTTCATAATTCTGGACGCCAGCTCAAAAGGTGAACAATAACTTGAGGTGACGAAAAGCGGTGAAAAGCAGTGAACATTGACTTGAGGTGACGAAAAGCGGTGAAAAGTGACAAAAAGCTGTCGGTGGCACAGTGAAAGATGTCGGCATCATTTGTCGGTGCCACAGTAAAAAGATATTGGCAGCATTCGTCGGTGGCACAGTGAAAAGTTATTGACATCATTTGTCGGTGGCACAATGAAAAGATATTGGCAACATTCGTCGGTGGCACAATGAAGATATTTGCATTATTATTGTTATCAAAACGTCTGGCCCGCCCCTGTATTGGCTCGGTTTATGGTTGAGCTTGGATGAGCTCACAGTCTTCATTCTCTTGAGCATAGTCCTCTTCATTTTGTGTAGACGTAGACATCGCTTCTTCTTCATCAAATAATTGCAGTAGCTTTTTCTTCTATTCTTCCTTGGTAGCCGTTGGATTTTGTTGTCTCATTCTATTTATATAACCAGCCATATTATTACCTTCTGCTTCTGGTGTTGGGGTCGAAATTCTTTTCAATTTTATATTGTCTGGTTCGAGGGTTTTATTCTCGTATACGTCCCACCCCTTTATGTATACTTGTTTTCCCAGTTTAGGAATATATTTCCAATCATTGGTATACTTATCTGATATATTATAGGACCATTTCATGATCCATGGTATTTGGTAGAATGCCATAAAATACATATGAAGATCTATTTTTGTATTATTATTGTTATATTCAACAAACTTTCTTTGAGAGATCTATTTTTGTATTATTATTGTTATATTAAGCATACTTTCAGTTCCTGATCCCCATATTTGGAACCAGTTCTTGAACCAATTAGGGAATTCTTCTATCACTAGTATTTTTATTTGAAGAAACCACGTATGGGAGTTATTATTATTTTGGAGGGAGAAAACTTTATGCCGTGCATCAACATATTCAGCGTATCCAAAGTATTTGATATTAAACCCTTCTCCTTGCAATCTTCTTGTTTTTATTGAATCCATTCCCCAGTCCTTATATGATATTATTTTTTGGACCTGGAATTTGGAGTATGCAATTATATTTGTATTTTTCTTATAAAAATGGACCAATGTTATTGATCCAATTTTTAAGAGGATGGCTTCATACCATTCTCGGGTTTTATTATTATTAGAGGGGTGTAAATGATTATTTAGGTAATATTTGCTATTTCCTCCTGATCTTTGTCAAGATGAATATCATCTATTATTATTTCCGCTATAAAGGTAGTTTCTGTGAATCAGAATTTTTCTCCTCCCAAGGTATTTGCTATTGATATTGGTTCAGGAGACAACACTATTTCTTGGGCTTGCCTTATTATCAATTGATTTGGGGTTATAGGAGAAGATACTAAGGGTTTTTCTAATGTTGGAACTATTTCTATTTTTCCTTTCCCTTTATTTGGTATTATTGGTATTATTCTCCTGTCTCTATCCCCCCTGTAAAAATTCACTGGTTAAAAGTCAGGAAGGAAGTTTGTATGTCATTTTATATGCTCAATTTCGAATTCAAAAGAGGATAATATTGCTTGCCATCTTGCAAAAATCTGTTTTGACACAAGATTTTTGACATCTTTATGCAAGATATCATTTGCGGCTTTACAATCAGTTCGTATGAGAAATTTCTGGTTTAAAAGATCACTTTGGAACTTGGTAACACAATGGACAATTGCTAAAACTTCCTTTTTAACTGTAGAATAATTTTGCTGTGTTTGGCTCCAAGCTCTTGAAGTGAAACAAACTAATTGTTCTTTTTCTGAAATCTTTTTCTTTAAAATTCTTCTTAATCCTATCTCAGAAGCATCACATTCAATTATTTTAAACGCATTAGGATTAGAGAGAGTGAGACAAAGTAATTCTTTAGCTTAAATTTTTATTTTCTTAACAGCCAAGGTATGCTCATTTGTCCACTTTGGTGGATTCTTTTTTAACCTTTGAAATAAAAGTTTAGCATCAATGGCTAGATCTATATAAAAATTGGCAATGTAGTTAAGACATCCCAAAAATCTTTGCAGTTCAGTTTTTTTTATAATAATGTCTGGAAATTTATCAGCAAACTCAATTTCCCTATCAATTGGAAATATGCTGCCTTGGAAAATATTATGTCCTAGAAATCTTATTTTTGTTTAGCAGAGGCTAATTTTTCTGGCCGAAACTACCAGACATGCAGTCTTTATAGTATTAATGAAAACATTTATATGTTTGAAATGTTGTTCATTATTTTCTGAGAATATTAGAACATCATCTATATAAATAATCATAAATTTTATATAAGGATTAAAAATATCATTCATAATATTTTAAAATTCAGAAGGACCATTTTTTAATTAAAAAGGCATAACATTCTATTCATATTGTCCAAAAGGGACATTAAAAGCAGTTTTATACTTATCTTACTCATTGATCTGAATTTGCCAGTATCTTGATTTCAAATTGAACTTAGAAAAAAGGCAAGCATTAACAAGTCTATCAAGCAAATCCCTTTTATTGGGGATAAGATACCTTATCCATTTAAGAACCTTATTTAAGGGTTTATAATTTATTTCCAATCGTGGAGCCCCTCTTTCTTTTTTAGAGGCCTTTTCAAAGTAGAATGCTGAGTAGCTCCATGGAGAAGAACTTTTCCTGATAAGCTGTTTCTATAACAAGTCATCAATTTCTTTTTTGCATATTTCTAAAAACCGAGGATTCATTTGTATTGGCCTTGCTTTGGTAGGTATTTTATCTTCACAGAAATCTGTTTCATATGGTAAACTCACAACATGTTTTTTTCTATTCCAAAAGGCATTTGGTAATTCTACACAATTTTCGTTTTCTATTTTTCTTCTAATTTCTTCAATAAGCTTTTTATTCTCAGGTATAGAAAGCATTTATTCGATTGTTTTGTATTTTAATTCCTCTTTTAGATGACACAGAAATTTTTCTTTATTGGATATGGTTTTTTTGATACTATTTACTTCTCGGATTCTTGGTTTATCCATAAATTCAAATTTTACATTGTGGCCTTCTATATTGGCTTCAATCCCTGAGCTATCTATTTTTATTGGGTATAACATATTCAGAAATGGAGTTCCAAGGATTACGGACTGACTTAATCCCTTTACCATAATGAATGGCATTTCAAAACAATTTCCATTATTACAAACTGCGGTATCTGATAGTTTATAGTTTATAATTAATCTACTTCCATCTGCTGTATTTAATATTTGAGTTGTTTTGTTAAAATATTTTGTAAGGACTAATCCTTCATTTATGCAATTTAGATCTCCACCCGAATCTATTGATGCTAAGGTTTGGAAACTGTATTCTTTATGAACTATTATTTTTACTAATGTGAACCATTTTTGTGTGATTATTTTATCAATTAGATTTACATAATTATTCGACTGTATAATACTAGAGGATTATGGTTTTTCATTTATAGGAGATAAAGGCCTTTTATAATTATTTATAATATTATCAAATTCTAATTCTTCATCTGTATTTTCAGGAGTACTTTGTAGGTTGGATGCTAATTCTAAAACCTGTATTCTACTTTTCAGAATTATTAATTCATTTCGGACCTCATTTATTTCATGTTTTAACTCGGCGATTGATGGTTTCTATTGGTCATTATTTTTGTTATCAATTCTCTTAAGAATTTTTGTGAATCTATAATCTTCTTGAGTTCGAACGAGAGGAGGGGTTTTTTTTATTTGTTTTAGCTATTTGAATATATTGAATTAAGGCTTCTTTCTTTGCTTGTGGATCTGTTATCTTATCTATTATTTCTATGATCAAATTCACTTCCTTATATAGTGTACTGCAGAAGCAATTATTATTTCTTCTTCCGAGTCAGAACTACTGAATATTAAATTTACATCCTCTATTTCTCCAACAAGTAGTTCAGTCTTAGAACTAGAAGAACTTTCATCAGAAGCTTCTTCTATTTGTAATATTTGATATAGCTGACTTCTGATATTTTTCTACATTTGTAAGGCACTTATTTTCTTTTTTATTTGACACTTATTCTTGTAATGTCCTACCTTACCACAATTATAACAAATATGCATGTTTCTTTTCCCTTTAGATTTTTTATAATTATTTTTTGGGAAATTTTTTTTAGTAAATTTATCTTTGGTATTTCTTGTATGGCTGGACTTATATTTTTTATTTTTATACTTCTTTTTCTCGGCTTTGTTAAACATAGGTAAAGTGTTATATCCAAATTGTTCACAAAAGTCACCTATTTCTTTCTTGCCTGTCATTTTTTGTTTATCTAATTGCTTCCTTAATTTTAGGTCTGTACACAGAGCTAAACCTTCTGCGCATATTTCCGCAGACAATTCTCCTAGTGTATAAAGAGAGTATGGGATTATCCCTCCAGTTTTATTTTTCAATCTCGTTCTGACTTTCTTAGCAAAGAGATGAGGTAATCCAGCAATAAATTTTTCTTTCCAATGGCTGGATTTACCATCTTCTCTGGAAAGGAGTCGAGAAAAGAATACATCTTTATACCATTTATAGTGGGACAATGTCGGGCATCTCAGGTAAGACAAAAGATCTTCTGATCTAGCATCATGCAGAGTAGTACTTCCCACAAAATGGAGAGTTATCGTATATATTAGGGTATTTACAACATCACTTTCACTATTTGGTATGTCTTGTCCAAATTCATTTTTTACTGTCCACTGTTTAGTGGCAGCAAGTATTTCTCTTTGGTGGTTTCATCTATATGAAAGTCCCACTATCTTCTTAACTATCCAATAAAACCACATACGATGGCTTTAGCTATTTCCTGATCATGATTCCCACTTATCTTGCACGCTGTCGCGTACGTGGTCATATGTTTTGTCGTATCTAGAGCGTCTAGCAACTCTTGAGGGAATTCTGCTAGATACCAATTCACGAATTTCTTTATTTTCATTAAATAGATAATCATTCTTAACTGCTTCTATATCTATTTTAAATCTTTCTTCTTTATAAAGGTTGAGAATGTTAAAATCCAAATTTGAAGGTGTAGGTTCATTATCGGATGAACTGGGTTCATATATTTTATAGACTGGTCTTTGAATATTACTGTTTGTTCTATTCAATCCGTCTAGTATAGGCCTTTGAGGTATAGATGAAGTGGAATGTCTAGAGGGCATAGAGATCCTAGATGGGGTTCATACAGAGCCTTCTGACAGGTTTATCCTTGTCCGCCTACTGGAATTAAATTGTATTTCTATGTCTTTATCAGGATATTCAATGATTTGATCTGGTTCTCTATTGATTGGAGTTCTAGATTGTTGGTTTTCACTATGTAAAGATCAACTTTTAGGAAGAATTATTTGGGACCAACTTACAGACTTGGATATGACTGTATTAGATTTTTCCATATTAGTTTGAAAAAATATTGTTTGTCGTTTGGTATCCATCTGAAGGGCATTAGGACATAAAGTATTCATAAATTTATAACATATTCTATATACTAATGCAATATTTTGTGATCCAGGGTTCATGTCAAACCATTAGGTTTTTATGTTTAAGGTAAGAACCTTTAAAAGCTTAGGATCTGTAAGAGAGACAGAAAAATTTGGGAAACAATTAAAGTATATGGGTCCATTACAAAGCCTGGATTCAATTATTCATAATAGGGAATCTGAGAATTTATTATGGCGGCTATCTCTTAGGCATAACAGAACAGAATTATTTAACCCTAGTCGGGTTAATGGTTTTATTGCTATTTGTATAAGTCTTATATGTAAATATTTATATTCTTTTGATTTATGGTTCGGAATCATTCGTTCAGATAAAAGTTGGAAACTTTCCTGGTCATTGTGGTATCAGAGCCAAACTGATTTTACAGTGGTGAACTGTATTTGAAAATATTGTTCTAAAGGCTAAAAGCTTATTAAGTTTACCCTTCAAGATAAGTCCGAGAATTGAAACTAAAAGTCGTCGTGACCCGTACTGTCGAAAAAAGGCCAGGAAGAGCCGCTGAAAAAATCCAAAAAAGAAAAACATAAAACTGTGTCATATGACAAGAAAAACTCACAAATCATTGAACAGACCCTAGTTCTCTGCTCAGCAAACAGCCAAGTCCGAGTAACTCGACCTAGGTTTGAGTTATAATTGTGTGTTGTACATTCCTTCAGCGGATTATATTAATTATATATATAACATGTATTTAGAATAATAGTTATATGGTTGGATATTTAAAAAAAATCCAAAAAAGAAAAGCATAAAAATGTGTCATATGACAAGAAAAACTCGCAAATCATTGAACAGACCCAAGTCCTCTGCTCAGCAAACATCCAAGTCCGAGTAACTCGACCAAGTTTTGAGTTATAATTGTGTGTTATACATTCCTTCACCTGATTATATTAGTTAGTTATTACCATGCCTCTTTCATACTCTCCTTTTAGTCAATTCATCAGATGCCTTTGGTTGTCACCCGTGCTTCATTCCCATGGTTCCTTTGCTACTCGTGACTACTTTCTATTGTGAAGTATCAGTGTACAAAAAATCAACTCTGTTAATGTACTTGGGCCTTGGCCGAGACAAGTTGCTTGGGTGAGTCCAAGTAGCTCGCTCAGATTCATCTTGAGTTAAAAAAACAAAAATAAAGAGAAAGAAAATATGATATATATGTTGAAAACGTTTACATAGAGCCGAGGATCTAAACAATCAAATTAGAGCCTACTTCAAAAATTTCATTAGAAGGGGTTGTTTTGATGCCCAAATATCCTCAAATTGATCATCTCGACATCAAGAAGCATGGACATGAGAAAAAATAGGATTTCAAGTTTTGGAAATAGTGCATCTTGTAACATGTTTTTGGACTGTCAATTTTCAAGTTTTTCAAGTTTTCATAGATTTGCTTGATCTACACTAGTTTTTAAACTTTAAATTTTATAATTAAAGATGATAATATATTTTAAGATTGTCATAAAGATTTTCAATATTGAAACCACATTTCTCGACATTATTTGAATGTGCGCTGTACTTTGAATGTTTAGAGCCTTGGTTCTATACAAACTGCACCATATATATAATATAGCCTCCTGTTTCCTAACATCAAATTTCAAAGGGCGTAGTAGTTAGGTAGCGCTACCTTGGGATAGTTCTTCATGGAAGGTTGGTCTTGGGTTCGGTCCTCATGAATGCCCCCCTTTTTTTTTGTCATGAGAACTCAAAAAATGAGGGTGTTTGTTTGGGGAAACACGCCCCTAACGTGATGGGAAGGGTGTGTGCCTGAACCACAGTGTCATCCAAACATCTTTGAATTAAAAGTGACATACTAATGACATTAAAACTTTTTGTGGTCTAGTAATGAGGATAGGAAGATCCAATTTATCTCTTAGCAGAAAGTCTACAGACCTAAATCTCTAAAGGGCGTGGGCATATGAAACCAAAAAGACCTCTACCCTAGACTTTTCTTGTTGGCCAGTGACTTTAATGTAGTTGTGGAATCCCAGTTCCAACTGATGGGCGATATGAGAGTGTGGAGTCTCATCCTCATAAGACCACTTTTGGACCCGGAACTTCAGGACTCCACATCCCTCTCCAATACTCTAAATTTTGTATTCCTGCCCTTTGGGACCAAGATAGCTCTCTCTGTCACAACCCTCTCCAAGACTCATATTTTGACCCCTAACCACTCGAGTTCTTTCTTGGTGGCCTTCTTTTACTCCTCTCTAGCTCACCCCAAAAGGCCCAACCCCCCCCCCCCCCCCTCCTCCCCCCCCTCCCTTCCTTTTGTCCCACTTCTATTGTAAAAAAAGTTTGGATTCCTTTGGTCCCTCCCAAGATTCAATTGTTAGCTGAGTTCTAGAGAGCCCTCACAGTGGATCAATGACAAAAAAAGGGATTCTAAATCCCAAATAGATGCATTATGTGTACTGAAGATGATATGTGTATTGAAGATGAGGAGACCAATGCTCATGTCTTCATCCATTGCAAGTTAGCCTCATCAATTTGGGTTGACATCCTTCAGTTATTCCAATGGCAGTGGGTGACTGCTGATGTCCCTCATCTCCTAAGTTCAACTTTCTAAACTCCCTGGCCTAAAGCCGACACACTGCTGTGGCAGGCTTCGGTGGCTGCCACTCTGTGGACAATCTGGACTGAGATAAATGCCATAATATTTTGAAACCAAATATCTTTGTTGGATGCACTAGTTGAAAAGATCAGAGCTATTGTCATTTTCTAGACCACCCACGGCAAACATTTCAAAAATCTTTGCCACACTGATTTTTTACACAGTTGGACTCCCATTCTTTCCTTCAAACCTCAGAGGCCCTTGCGCTATTCCCATTGGAGACCACCTGAAGCAGGCCACATCAAACTTACCTTTGACTGGTGTTCTCTCAAAAATCCCGACCTTGCAGGCATAGGTGGCTTGTTCCACAACCACAACAGCACTACCCTTTGCTCCTTTTCTATTCCTATTGACGTCTCATATTGAACAGTTGCGGAGGCTTCAGCCCTCCGAGAAGGCCTCAGGAAATTAAACACTAAGTGGGGGCAGTCTGTAACCATCGAAGGCAACTCTGTAGGCAACTCTTACAGTGTTATAGCTTGAGCCTCAGGTACTACCCCTTGGCCTTGAAGGTTCAACAGTATCTTCGAGGTGATCTGTCAACTCACAAGGAATCTACAAATCTCGTGGAATCACGTTCGGAGAGAAACAAATAATGAGGCTGATTCCTTAGCAAAGGCAGCTGCAACCTTTATCACGCCAATCTGAGTCACCCCTAGGGGATTATTTTTTGTTCGGTTTCCTGTCATAGATTGGAATTCCTATCACAGATTGGAATTGATCTCATCAATGACTCAATTCATGTAAAGCAATTTTGATCTAGCCATGGTTTTTGTATAGGGCACCCTTTTGTGGGTAGCCTATTTTTTGAGCAGAGCCCGTCTGTGAGAATCCTGCCCCCCCCCTCTTTTCACATTTACTCATTTTAGGTTTAATAGTCAAAATATTAAAATAATAATAATATATTCAGCCATAATTCAACTGATTTTACTTATTCAACCTACGATACGTATCCTGTCCCCCTTTTTTTCACATTTACTCATTTTAAGTTTAATAGTCAAAATATTAAAATAATAATAATATATTCAGCCATAATTCAACTGATTTTACTTATTCAACCTACGATACGTATCCTGCCCCCCTTTTTTTCACATTTTTTCATTTTAAGTTTAATAGTCAAAATATTAAAATAATAAAAATATATTCAGCCATAATTCAACTGATTTTACTTATTCAACCTATGATACGTATGTAGGGAAATAAGATTGATTTCTCAAAGTACATGATCTCAAAAGGCAGCAAGATCGCATTCATGCACAGCCTCATTGTCCGCGTCGCAAGCATCAAGGCAACTGACATTCCCGTAGAATCCAGCGAAGTGAATGTTTTGAAGTCGATTTTCAACATCGGCGATGCACTCAACATTAGTGCGATCGGTGACTGCTACTGCACCTGTTGCAGAGAAGATACAGGGCACAAGTGCTCCTGCATCTCTGATAACTGCATCATCACCATGACTTATAATAGATGATTTTCATGTGGGATTTGTTCCTTTGATAGCCTCTCTCTCTCTCATTTCCTTTCTTCCCCTAGTCTAGTTGTAATTTAATAATTGAATTGGACCCAGACCCAACGCATCGCCAACCCAACGGATCCAGGTCTATAGAGAAAGAAATATATGAAAAATATAGTATCTTATATTACATCCTTAATAATATTAGGATGTATTTGTACTAATGTACATTGGGGCAGGTCAGGTCGAAATGACCCAACCCGATATTATCTAAAGCCGGATATGGATTAGGATTAGGACTTGGACATGAATCTGACCGAGTTGGGTCAAAGGTCGAGTAGATCCAATCCCAACCCCTTAGGTCCAAAATCTGGGTCTAGACTCAGATCCAGTCTGGTAGACCCAACCCAATTCCCACCCCTCATTCTGACTATAGTAATTTGTCAACTTAAAATGAGTATTTATACTATAATACTACTATATAGTATGTCCGAGACAATAAAAAAGGTTCCTATCCGTGGAGAGAATGTAGGAGTGTCTTAAATATCGAGAGTTACAACAAATAACACAAGGTATATTATCCTTCCATCAACTCTTTCCGCCCCTCCCTCTCTCTCTCTCTCATATTTTGTTCGTTGTGGTCACAAGGTAAACTTCTCTCTCTCTCTCATATTTTGCTCGTTGTGGTCACAAGGAAAACTTCCAAGTTCTGCTCCATTAAGGTTCTCATTCAAGAGACACCTCTCTCTCTCGAAACCACATACTAAGAGTTACTAGATGAACCGCCCTAATAAAACAACACCACTCTTAGTGGACCTTTTAGATCTTGGGAGAGACATTGCATGAAAAAAATTGATTTGCTTTGAAAAATATCCATGAAAAATAGATTCTTGCTGTTTGGATGCACCCTGGAATTCCATACATCGGTTCTTGAAACAGACAATTGTGAAAGGAAAATGTCCAATCAATACTAAATATCCGCACCTCAAACATATTTAGAGTGAAATGATCATCAAGCAAAACCCACTAAACTTATTGAATCTAAAATGAAGGTATATGAAACTAGGCATCCATAAAAGAACATTGAGGAAGGGCCTTGTAATTATGTTTTTTTCAAATCTAGCTTACTTCGAGAGAGTTCGTTGCTCAAGATTTTATTTTATTTCAATAAAAAGTCCTTTCTATTGTTGTTCAAATCTAGCTTTGAGAAAGATTACTTAATTCAGGTTTTCTTTCCAAAAAAAATAAAAAGAAAAAAAGATAAAAGAAATCTTTACTCAAGAATTGCGACTGTGAAACTGTTGATATTGAGATGGATAGAGAGATCAGTAAGTAAAGATGAGAGAGAGAGACGAAGGTCGCTTCAAGCAAGGCCTGGTTAAGATCATCTTTGCATTACAAACTCTTAAGAAATCCTCCAATGGCCTTGTACAGGAAACCCCTTTATAAGGGCAAACATTGGCGCCCACCCATAAGCTTGTAATGGGATAAAAGGCATGAGTTAGTTAATGGCCCCTCTAAAACAACCTTCATTGAATGATTGAACGAGTGATTACATAAGCTGACCTCAAATAGCTGGAAGAACGCTATAATGATATAACAATGACTGATTGCACAAGACTTCGATGTAAGCAAGCACAATGCCATATAAAAAAATAAAAGGGGTTTTCCCATGTTCTAAATTTAGAGCACCACTTGTTTCATCTGATTATGACTTTTCCTCTAAATCAAGACCATGACTAGATTTCTTACTAAATTCAGCTCTTACCAACTTTTTGGAACTTAGAACATGGACCTGTCTTGAATCAGGTACTTTCTCCAACACACGTTCATCGATCTCTACTTCATCACCTGAACCTACCAAGATGTAATGGAAGGTTTCTTCTATTTTACTTACTCCTCCACAAGCTCTATTGCTTGGGATATTGTTAGAACCACATTCTTCACAACCTGAAATTCCATAACGAGTATGTATGTTAGCTCATGTGCTTCTCTCCTACATCAATGTGTCATGAATGTCAATGTAGGCATTTAGAACATATTATGCACATGAACACATAAAAATAGATGAGTCATCATTGCTATGAATGCATCCACCTAAGGCTTCAGTGATATATGCAAGTTTGTGATACATGCAAGTTTGTGTGAATTTACTAGTGAGATACATTCAAGTTCTTGGTTGTGCAAATTTATCTGTGATGCTTATGTATGTATGCATGTAAATATATGAACACATACTAATACATACATATTACATTCTACATTGAAGCGTATGCCCGTCAACAACCAAGTGCTTGTAATGCATTCATGAAGACACATCAACATTGTAGGCTCATGCTCTCATAATAAAGACACATGCATGTGTTCATCAGATATATGTGTATGCCGTTGTGTTTGTGTATGTTCATGCGATCGTATAGAACAAACTCCACATCCATGAGCTGACATAAGCTCACAACTCGAATGCATGCATGTGTTCATGTTGATGCATGTGCATGCCATTGTGTTTGTGTTTGTTCATGAGCTCATGGCATATAATCCAGTATGCAGACATATGTTTGTGTAGATGCATGTGCATGTCATAGTTTTTATGTACATTCATGCTCAAAGCAAGGAAACCCACATGTTCGTCACCCCCAATGACAACATCCCGAACACTCACATGGATCAAAGGCAGGGCAACCAGCTTAGGCATTCACTTGGGCTGCCTACATAAACCATTTATAACATAATCACAAGAGAACTATCGAAAGAAAGTGGTACATAAACCAAATAGAATCAAACCAGTCTATATGAACGAGCACTGTACATAGATAATGCAACCTATAAGCTTTGGTGGTCATGAAGTAGAAAAACAAAAATGAAAAAAAAACGAAAATGGAGGGTGAAGCCTTAAAGTACATGAAAGTAAACAAAATTTAAAAAAAAAAGGAAAAAGAAGAAGAAAAAGAAAATGGAGGGTGAAGCCTTCAAGTACAAGAAAGTAAACGAAATGTCAAATAAAATATCCCCATGGCCCATAACTAAAAGAGTTGCAACCTACCATCCCAAACTGCCTTCCCAATCCATACATATACCTTCGAATGTAAATTTCAGTGCAACAATTGGAAAAGAATTACTGCAAGGTAAATTAAATATAAAGTATGAGAAAATAAGAGTGTTTTCATTTCTTCATATATACAAATGGCCTAAATACTAATAGCATTATAAATTATCTAGAACTAAATGTATCCATTACCTTGATTTCTGGTTGTAGATCGCCAAAATGGACATATATATTCCGAATAAAACTTAGGAGATCAGATGGCAATATATCTTCGCAACAATTGGAAAGAATTACTGTAAAGTATGAGAAATTAAGTAGTTTTCATTTCTTTATATAATCAAATGGGTTAAATACTAATAGCATAATAAATTATTTAGAACTAAATGTATCCATTACCTTGATTTCTGGTTGTAGATCACTAAAATGGACATATATGTTCCGGATAAAACTTAGGAGATCAGATGACAACTTGAAAACAACTTGAAATCATAAATAGGTTTTTGCTGATGTTTTTTTATATTTTGCCGCGTCTAGTTGTTGTACTGCCTTGAGTATCTCAAATTTCAAATGAGAATCCCATTAAAATCTTTTCGACCACCGTGCTCTGCCTTGAATGAGAATCCCATTAAAACCTTTTCTACCACCGTGCTCTGCCTTGAGTATCTCAAATTTTCTACCATCGTGCTGTTCCTTGAGTATCTCAAATTTCAAATGACAATCTGCCTTGAGTATCTCAAATTTCAAATGACAATCCCATTAAAATCTTTTCTACCACCGTGCTCTACCTTGAGTATCTCAAATTTCAAATGACAATCCCATTAAAATCTTTTCTACCACTGTGCTCGGCCTTGAGTATCTCAAATTTCAAATGACATTCCCTTTAAAATCTTTTCTACCACCGTGCTCCATGCTCCACCTTTTTTTAGCAATGATTCTAATTCAGATTCTAATTCAAAGGAGTAATTTTAAAATCTTTTCTACCACTATGCTTGGCCTTGAGTATCTCAAATTTCAAATGACAATCCCATTAAATCTACTAGTATTGATTCTAATTCAAAGGAGTAATTTTCAAGGATTCTAATCCAAAGCCATCTTAGCAAGCGTATTTTTCACGGATTCTAATCCAAAGACATCTTAGCAAGCGTACTTATCACGGATTCTTATCCAAAGCGATCGCTTCCAATCATCCCAATATTGGGAGATTTGATATTTTGAGATGTCACTGAAAAACAAACTGAAAAACAAAATGTACAAAGCATATTTCTAATCAGCGTTAAATTTATCGAGACGTATATAGAAAACAATTTAGTACAAGATTTGATATGCCCTGAGAAACAAACACGTACTTAGCAAGGTACGGAATGTATCGTCAAATATTCAATACAATTCCACAAGATCTATTTTTGTTAAAGTAACGGATTCTAGCCAATTGAAAAGATCTTCTGATCAATCCAGAGATCATTTCAATACTATTAGTAATGAGGATTCCGAATCCAGAGATCATTTCAATTCCATTAGTAATGAGGATTCCGAATATCACACATTGATAAATCAAACAGAAATTGAGCAACAAAGCATATTTCTAATCAGCATTAAATTTATCGAGATGCATATAAAAAACAATTTAGAAACACAGGAATCATCGTAACATGAAAAAGTGGAAATATTATACATGCCTGGTGTATTTGTGAGCTTTTTGGGTTCTACATAGCCATCAACGTGCTCTTCATCATGTCTTAAATCAATGATATCTTTGAATATATCATCACCAACTGTGATAAGTAAATAACCGTAAAAAAAACATGTAAAACAAAATAGCCATCAAGCAAAAAAAAAAGGGCTGGCTAGCTCAGTTGGAGAAAAGCAACACACGTAAGCACGTGAACACACAAGAAAAAAGCGAAGCTTTATATGAGGTGCGCACCTTAAAACTTAAAAACTCAAACTGAATGAATGAACTCACTCTAAAAAAAGAAAATCAAATTCTCCAAACTACCACAAAATTTCCATTACAAAGCAAGGTAGATGATTGCAATCAAAGAAAAGAACAAAGAACTCCTCCTTGATAGTTGTAGTGCCTAAAATTATTGCACTAAGTAGATTCAATTGTAAAGAGAAAAAATAGGAGAATAAGTAAGAAATAAGACATTAACAGACATCAAGCTCACTCTATCAAGAAAGGAGAAGAGCAAAATAAAGAACATTTTGGTCGAAATGCCTATAGTTATATGCATTTCCAATTACTGGAATAAGGAAAATGATAATTAACCAAAATTTTTATTTAAAAAACTAGAAAGAGAAACAGCAAATAGCTCTTGCTAAACTATCCTTTGCGATACACTTTAGGAAACAACAAATAGCTCTTGCTAAACTATCCTTTACGATACACTTTAGGAAGAAAGTCCAAGGTCCCCAAAAGAAGAAAGTCCAAGGTCCCCAAAAGAAGAAGAGCGAACAAACAAGACGTGCGCACATAAACCAAACTAAAGAAGCACCAATTCATGCATAGGGATTTCAATACCATGAGCTCACTTCGGAAAATGCTAGAGAGAGAGAAAAGTTTTTTATACAAGTGAAAATCTAACCATAAATAGAAGAGGTTATAGCTTTAACCCCCAAAAAAGTAAAAATCAATACAAATCGAAACAAACTGATACAAATTAATATTAAATTGATACAAATTAAAACAAAGTTATATCAACTTTATACAAATTGAGTTTGAATAAATAAGCATAGCATAATCATTAAAACAAATACTAACAAGTGTCAGTATTAGCATCCCAAAAAACCTCAGAATCCTAAGCTCATAACTCGAATGCATGCATGTGTTCATGTTGATGCATGTGCATGCCATTGTGTTTGCGTTTGTTCTCATGGCATATAATTCAGCATGCAGGCATATGTTCATGTGCATTCCATAGTTTTCATGTACTTTCATGTTCAGAAGAAGGAAACCCACATGTTCGCCACCCCCAATACACTCACATGGATCAAAGGCAGGGCAAGCAGCTTAGGCATTCACTTGGGCTTATACAACTATGGACCCAACTAGCTACATAAACCAAGCGAACCATATATAACATAATTACAAGAGAACTATCAAAGAAAGTGGTACATAAACCAAATAGAATCAAAACAGTCTATATGAAAGAAAGAGCATTGTTCTTAAATAATGCAACCTATAAGCCAGGTGGCAATGAAGTAGATAAACAAAATTAAAAAAGAAAATGGAGGGTGAAGCGTTCAAGTACATGAAAGTAAGTAAATGAAAAGTCAAACGAACCAGCCTACAACTACAAAAAGAGGTGAGGTAGCCTTCCCATGACCCATAACTAAAAGAGTTGCAACCTACTATCCAGACCCAAAACGCAAACTACCATGTACCATACATACCTAAGTCATGACCTTGCTTGTCAGAACTCTGGAAATATATCTTCCAATGGCGTGTAAATTCCAGTACAAAGAATTTCTGCAAGGTACAATAAATATAATGTATGAGAACATAATAAATTATCTAAAACTAAATGCACCCATTACGTTGTAGATCACTAAAATGGATATATATGTTCTGAATAAAACTTAGGAGATCGGATAGCAACTTGAAATCATAAACAGGTTTATGCTCACGCAATGGCATAACTAGGATGCTCAGACGTAGAAATGCAATTGTTTGCGGGTCCATCCGTGGAGACTTTAGGGGGAGAAGAGACATTTTTGAGGGATCTTAACGAAGTCCTCACCCTTGTGCGGACTGTTTGTGATTCTAAAGCCGAGGATTTTGTAAAGACCTCGTTGGTTAGGTGCCTCGATCTTACCCTCCAGATCCTGGATGATCGGGTGGCATGTGTCTCGGGTTTCGAGGGAAGACCCAAGATGTTTTTGAGATCGCTCTCTCGGGACTCCCGTTCGAGAAAGGGGGCAGGTGTTATCAACTGGTGAGAGAGGAATTTTAAGGTGAGTTCGGGACTTACTCGGGCTGGCTCGTGTGGGCGCCCTCTTAGATCACGAAGAAAGCCCCCCAGTAATGAAACTGGTTTGGAATCGCCTCCCTTGGCTAGTATTCTTCTTATTTTCTACAATCACATACATATATGGCAAAGGTTGTAAGACATGTGGGTCTGACCTCACCCTTTTTTTCTTTGATGAATGTACACAAGCATGCACATTTAAAAAGAAGAAGAGAAGAAAGACGGGGGAGAGAAGAGTTCGACTGAGCGAGAGGATCATGCCGACGAGTAATTGGCCTGACGTGGTAGCAAAATGAGCTCGGTATTAAAACTAGCTCATGGGATCACTACTAGACGTCATTGCCAATACCGACTTGCTAAGCACAATGGTCAGTTTGTCGTGGCAATAAAGCGGGCCATGTAATCCTGCCACAACAATATTACGGCTAGATGACAAGACCTCCATGAGAGGCTAACCTTAATCCCTCTTTGTTGAACGAAAGAATAGAAGAGTGGTGGTTATGGGGGAAAGAATGAGGTAAGAGAAGAAGGGAACAGATAGAAGAAGGGAGAAGAGACGCGAGGATAAAAGAGAGAGGGAAGGAAGATGCAGTCGGCAATAGACATTGCCGCTTGTCAAAAGATGGGAGAGGGGGGAAGAGAACCAACCGGCGCTAAACTTGTGCCGGTTGCAATTGGAGAGAAGCAAGGCAGAGAGATCGAGCCGGCGCTAGGCTTCGCTGACTGCAACAGAAGAGAGACAAATCCAACCGGCGCTAGGCTTCGCCAATTGTGATAAGAGCGGAGAGAAAAATCTAACCGACGCTGGGCTTCGTCGATTGTGAAAAGAGAGGAGAGAGAAATCCAACTAGTGCTGGGCTTCACCGACTTGACAAGAGGGAAGAGAGAGAAATTCACCTAGCATTGGGGAGGAAGGAAGGTGAGAGAGAAATTCAACCGATGTTGAGACTTCGTCGATTGCATTAGAAGAGGAGAGAGAGATCCAGTCGGCGTTAGGCTTCATCGACTGACAGAAGAGGTGAGAGAAATCCAACCGGAGCTGGGCTTTACCGATTGTGAAAAGAGAGAAGAGAGAGAAATTCACTTGGTGCTGGGGATGAAAGAAAAAGAGAGAGGAATTCAATCGACACTGAGGCTTCGTCGATTGCATTAGAAGAGGAGAGAGAAATCTAGTCGGCGCTAGACTTCGTCGACTGACAAAAGAGGTGAGAGAAATCCAACTAATGCTGGGCGTTGTCGACTGTGACAAGAGAAAAGAGAGAGAAATTCACCCGATGATGGGGATGAAAGAAGAAGAGAGAGGAATTCAACTAGCGTTGAGGCTTCACCGATTGCATTAGAAGAGGAGAGAGAAATCCAATCGGTGCTAGAC
Source organism: Amborella trichopoda (assembly GCF_000471905.2). The sequence continues at coordinate 15,265,234 of NW_006495273.1, read as the reverse complement.
TTCACCAACTGACAAAAGAGAGACGTGAGGGAGAGGGGAAAGAAAGAGATAGAGATGAGAAGAAGAGGGAGAAAGAGATATAGATGAGAAGAAGAGAGAGAAAGAGATAAAGATGAGAAGAAGAGAGAAAAAGAGATAGAGATGAGAAAACCTAGCCGACGTTGGGAAGAAGAGAGGAGAGAGAAAAAATAGAAAAGAAGAGAGAGAAAAGAAGAGATAGAAAGAGAGAAAGGAGAAAAGAGGAAAGAGGAGATAGAAAAAGGAGGAAAGAGAAAGAGGGAGGAGAGAGAAAGATGGGAGGAGAGAGAAAGATGGGAGGAGAGAGAAAGAGAAGAGGAGAGAGAAATTTACTTACCCGAAAGGTAATTTTTCTCTCTCCTCTCTCTCTCTCTCTCTCTCTCTCCAAGACCTACTCACATGCTCAAGTAAGAATGAAAATTTCTATTGAATGATCAAAGAATGAATCGAGGGTCATTTACAATTTAGCTTTACACGTTTATATAGAATTGGGCCCAAACATGGATGGACGCCCAAAAACTACCTAAAATTGACGGTAATTACAATTATTCTGAATTAAAAAAATTAAGAAAATAGGGTGCAAAAGGATTGTTTTGCCCTTGCCTAACAATTCATGAAATTTCAGAACAATCCCTACTGCTGACTTAGAACTTGCGTGATCTCCCATGACTAATACGAGGTTGCTCTGATGCCTGTGTGATCGAAAGATGATCGTTTTCTTGTAGGGCTTGGCATGACGATCATTTTGATACCAACTTCGAAACGTGGATCACGTTTTTGAGCCACGATCACAAGACTTGAAATTTGCTTGAATCTTGGAAACTTCGAATCGATAGTGCTCTTGTTCCTTAATGTTTTTCTGTGATTTCTTCATTGTAGTGCACTAAGCATGCTGTCATGATCGCGCATGATTTGGAGCCCAAACAAAGATTTCGCAACTTTGGAGTTTTGGCCGGAATCTGGAATCTAGCAGTCGAAATTTCAGTTACTTCGTCGGCTTCGTGCATAAAATCTGACCGTCCATCAGGTATCGGGTGCAGACTAATGATAGCATTGGTTCTTACGCACACAATGGAATTAGTTTCGTGTTGATCCGTTTCGTGAGTGTTGTGATTTGGTCCATCAAGAGAGGCCCGTCGCTGTTGAAGTTTCTGCAACTTCTTCGCGGATTGGCAACTTCTCTCTAGTTTTTCTCCCTACTCGGATATCGTCTCGGAGTGTACCACATATCGAAACGCTTGTCTCAAACAGATGAACACGCTCACAAAATTCGAGCACAATCCTACTCGAAACGAGTGAGGTATGGGCCCTGAAAGTCACTACTCGTGACTGTGAAAATAACCACCTTTAATAATGTTTTACTGCAGTGAGGCCACATGGGAATAGTGTTGGACTTACCCCTTTTTAGTCTTTTGGTCATAACTTTGTCTTGGAGTACCTGATTAAGCCAAAACTTGTTCTATAGGGGTTTTCGACCATGTCGGATCCAATGGTGGTGGTCCCACAGATGTTTGACGTGTCAAAAATATAGTTCCAGTTTTTGGGTCCGTTTCACTGTGCAAGAGGCCATTTTTTTTTGAAAAACATTTCTTCGTGTCCAATGCCTTAGACATATTTGATCGCGATGAAACTTGGCAGGTGGTCTTTTGAAGTGCTGATGAAGATCTTGACCAATTATGGGTCCATTATGAGACTGTTGAGAATTTCTACTATTTTGTAGGCTTTATTGACCTAAGGAGCAAGGTGCTGAAAAGTACGTTCAAACAGCTTGCCTTGCCGAATGTTGTGCTTCAAGAGAAGCTAGAAGTACAATCATTCGAAAATTTTTCTTCGTCTTTTTCTTTTTTCCTTCCTAACCACATGACCACATGAATGTCGAGGAGATTCACGTAATGGTGTAACTAGGCTGCTCAGACGTAGGGATGCATTGTTCCTAGGTTTGTCTGTGGAGACTTTAGGGGGAGAAGAGACTTTTTGACGGCATTTTTTTGCTGCTACACAAGGTTTGCTTTTGACGATTAGAGTACCACTATGGGTCTCGTCTATCGAGTCTAGTGGGGGGCGGGTTCTATTAGCCGATCCCGAAGGTTTGGTCGTGTTGACTGGGCAGGTTGTTACTCATCTTTTGAAGAAGGGATGATGACTGGGCAGATTGTTACCTAGCTTTGAAGAAGGATATTGACTGGGCAGGTCATTACCCAGCTTTGAAGAAGGATGTTGACTGGGTAGGTCGTTACCCAGCTTTGAAGAAGGATGTTGACTGGGCAGGTTGTTACCCAGCTTTGAAGAAGGGATGATGACTGGGTAGGTCATTACCCAGCTTTGAAGAAGGATGTTGACTGAGTAGGTCGTTACCCAGCTTTGAAGAAGGATGTTGATTGGGCCGGCTTTGAAGAAGGGATGGTCCTTGAAGAAAGATGTTGACTGGGCTACCTGTTCACCCAGGATTGAAGAAGGATGTCGATTGGGCTACCTGTTCACCTAGGACTGAAGAAGGATGTCGACTGGGCTACCTGTTCACCCAGGACTGAAGAAGGATGTCGATTGGGCTACCTGTTCACCCAAGACTGAAGAAGAATGTCGACTGGGCTACTTGTTCACTCATGATTGATGAAGGATGTCTACTGGGCTACTTATTCACCCAGGACCGAAAAACGATGTCGACTGGGCTACCTATTCACCCAGGACCGAAGAAGGAGATCGAGGGATGATTTTAATGTCTACATCCTGCTGGACGTCTTGATGATGAAGGGAGTGCTGGCTGAAGCTGTCTGTGGAAGCGAATGTTGCGTCAAGCTGATTTTATTACTCCAAGCGCCCTTTGCAGGTTTTCACTTGGACTAGGGGAGTGGTGTCGTAAAGACAGTTTTCACCAATCCTTCTTTTTGCTCACGGCTTGACGGCCATGTCTGCCCTTTTTCCAATTTTACTCACAATGCCCTTTCGGGTTTTCACCGTGCCCTTTTTTTATTCACGGAACTCTTTTACTCATGGTTTCATGACTATTCCCATTCGTCATTTTTACTCTTGGTGTTCCCTTGTTCAGGTATACACCATGCCCGTTATTTCATCATTTTTTTTTGTGAAGGTGTGTTAGGGGTCATGCCTTTGGGACCTGTACGAAACAGTTTAACATCATGTGGCTAGGACGTTATAGTTTTAGGGTCATACAGCTGGACCGTGGTAATGATGAATGGCAGTTTGTGGAGGCCATGGAGTGAGTATGGTGAGTCACTTGGGGAAATGGCATTAGGCTACCAATGAGAGATGGATGATGTATAAAATGTGAGTGGACGATGGTGACCCACTAACTTGCAAGGAATATAGATGGCATGATGGTTTGCCATTTTGTGAGTGCGGGTGAGAATCACTAGGGAATGAGGAATGGTGATGAAGTGAATGAACTTAGTGGAGAGGTAATGAAGGTGGCATGCACACACTAACAGGTAGGTTAGGGAAGGTGTGCGTGGAAGTGCACGTAAAGGCATGTGCGCGTATGTGGGGGTAAGTTTATGGTCATACCTCCTAAACCTCAGCGAAGCAATTTATCGTCATGTTAGTAAGACAAGCACTATTGTTTAAGGTCATACAGCTGGACTGTAGTTATACAGTTTAAAGTCATACAACTAGGATCGTGCAGTTTAATGTAGTGCAACTAGACCTCTACTACAGTTTAAGTCATATAGTTTAGACCATGGTGATGAGCCTTTTATCGTCATGCGGCTAGGACGTGTGTTATGGTTTAAGGTCATATAGCTAGACCATGCTTGAGTAGGTTAGGGTCATGCAATGCGAACTAAGGCTGAGCAGTTTAGGGTCTTGCAGTATGGATTGTGCGGTTTAGGGTCATGCAATTAGACCTCCGCTATAGTTTAAGGTCATATAGTTTGGACCATGCAGTTTAGGGCCGTGCATCTAGACCGCCACTACAGTTTAAGGTCATATAGTTTGGACCATGCAGTTTAGGGTCGTGCATCTAGACCACCGTTACAGTTTAAGGTCATATAGTTTGGACCATACAGTTTAGGGTCGTGCATCTAGACCACTGCTACAGTTTAAGGTCATATAGTTTGGAACATGCAGTTTAGGGTCATGCATCTAGACCACCGCTACAGTTTAAGGTCATATAGTTTAGACCATGCAATTTAGGGTCGTGCATCTAGACCACAGCTACAGTTTAAGGTCATATAGTTGGATCATGCAGTTTAGGGTCGTGCATCTAGACCACCGCTACAGTTTAAGGTCATATAGTTTGGACCATACAGTTTAGGGTCATGCATGTAGGCCACTGCTACAGTTTAAGGTCATATAGTTTTGACCATACATTTTAGGGTCTCGCATCTAGACCACCGCTACAATATAAGGTCATATAGTTTGGAGCATGTAGTTTAGGGTCGTGCATCTATACCACTGTGTGAGTCGCCATGCAAGTGAAGCTCCATGGGGAATAGATCTATGTATGACAATCTGACTCCCTGGGGATAAAATGGTTAATGCCATACACAAGTAAAGGGTTCATATTGAAATGGTGACATAACGAAGGATGGCAAATAGAAGCAGATTCACTAGGGATTAGGGGGGCAAGCATGCTCTCTGGGGTGAACGATGAGATTGATTTCTAGGAAATGAGATAGCTTAGTGTGAAATAGACCCACCGAGATTTGAAGATGTAAGAATGACCTTAACTTCAATGGGGATAATAGGCTGCAGTACTCCTATGGGGATAAGGGATAGCTCCTGACTCCATTAGGGATGATGGGTCACAGTCTGGGTGCAACAGACTGGGTGCAACATCACTGGGGATCACAGGTCACGGCTTGGGTGCAACCTCACTAAGGATAAGTGGTAGGACGCACATGACTTCAACCTGGAGTAGGTAACAATAGGGTGATGGAAATACGGCCAGTGCCAGGTGGAGCGCTAGTGGTTTCTGGCGAGTGTTCAATTGGCATTGAATTCTCAAAAACACAACCGACGCTGGGTCGTTAAAGACTCAGTTGACGTCTTTGAACAGCCTGTGATATCTTTTGAAGACAATCGACGCTAAGTTAATAGGCACTTGGGTCGTTTGGAAACACACATGGCGCTAGGTTTGTTTTGAAAACGCATCCGACGCTAAGTCAATCGGAGTTAGGGTTGTTTGGAAGGTACCCGGTGCTAAGTCAACCGGTGATAGGGTTGTTTGGAAGGTACCCGGCACTAGGGTTGGGTCGGTGTGAGTAACCTCAGGCCTCGAGCCAAAGCCCGACCCGACTCATCGTCGCTTGACTTCCCTTGAATGAGACTAGAATTCCCAGTTTGTGAGGGGCATTCGAGGGTAGTGTAGGCTATATAAGGGGGTAAAATCCCGTTTTCCCTCATTTTTCACCAGGGGTAAAAAAACTTAAAGCACAAGTTTCTTTAACCATGAGGAGAGAGTGTTCGGTTGAAGTTTCAGCGAGCAGCGAGACTTCAGCAAACGTTCTGTAAGGAAGGTTCTTTGGTAGACAGTAGGGTTTCGACGGTTTGACAGGGAAGACCTTCGGCGAGCAGACTTTGCCAAGAATTTGGTGAGGTTGGAGAGAAAGCAGAGGGCAAAGGAGAGCTCTCTGGGGATCTTTTCGGGAAACGGAAGAGGATCGGGCTGTAATTTTTTTTCCTGGTAGAAAAGGCAGGAAACGGAGCAGTTCCGACGACTTTTAAGGGGTTTTCCTTGAGGTTGTGGTAGCTTTTCGACACTATTTGTAGTGTTGCGGAGGTTTTAGGGGAAGTTTGGAGGAGTTTTCGGTGAGGTTCTGGTGACACTCATGGCCCAAAACACAGGCAGGAAAGTTTTTCAATGGGTTTTCGGCCGTATAAAAGAAGTTTCGATGGGAAACGAATGGTCACAGGAGGTGGGCCATACGATTGCAGGAGGTGAACCGTCGTGGGGAAGTGTACAGTTGTTGGAGGCAGATGACGGTTAGCTTCAGAACTTGTGCGACCATTAAGGAGGCGCGAAAACTTAAGTTTTGAAAAATGACAAATCTCGGGAAGCGAACAGTCGCGATGAGGTCGGTGCTAATAGAAGTACAACTGGCGTTGAGGCAACCGATGCTGATGATTTGGATGTCAACACAACCGACGTTGACCCTCGAGAAAAGTAGCCAGCGCTAAGGGGTTTGGAACACATCCAGCGTTGGCTTCTGGAGGACCCAGCTGACGCTTGCTTCAGTCGGCACTAATCAACAAGTGTGACTTATCATGTTGCGGAGAATGATGCTCACATGTGGCGGTAGGTCATGTGTGGGGTTTGCAGCATTTAGCAATGAGCTATGTAAGGCGATGTTCATGGGACGACAAAAAGTGGTGAAAGATGTGTCATGGCTTACGGTACTTATTGGAAGCCAAATCCTCCAGCACAACAGTGAGGTCCATGTTGTTTTGTGAAAGGGCATCCACTATGAACAAGGCATGCTCTACATTATAAGCCAGTTCCTTGCTAGGGAAGCCTACCTGGTATGTTTGATATACACTTCGAGTGAATCCTACGTTGTATGTTCGATTTACATGTCAGATGAGGTATCTGGCTTGTATGTTTGACATACAAGTCGGATGGACTGAGGCTAACTTCTTGGAGTGGCTCTGCTTTGTCTTCTAGCTTGTAACCATCTTCTTACTTGTCAGATGAATTAAAGCTGACTCTCCAAATGGTTTTGCTTCTTCTTCATGAGGAGGGCCTTCCTTCCGTGGATTTTCTTCTTCTTCATGAGGAGGTCCTTCCTTTCATGGGGTTTGCTTCTTCTTCATGAGGAGGTCCTTCCTTTCGTGGGTTTACTTCTTCCTCATGGGACATGCATTTGTTTTGGCTTGTAACCGTCCTCTTATTCTCATATCCAAGAGACTTGTAACCTCCCTAATAATGGGCTTCACTGTACATTGTAACTCATTTTTACTGCAATAAAAAGAGTTAGAGTTTGTTTGGACTATATTGCTTGTTTTCGCGTTGAGTTCCTTTCCTTTGGATATGTATCAGGGATAATACTTTTTTAAGTATCGTTCGTTGATAGGGGGGATCACCTCCTCTCCGTCAGGATGCGCCAATATGTATGCTCCGTTGGACGAGACCTTTTTGACTATAAAGGTGCCTTCCTAGTTAGGCTCAAACTTCCCTTTAAAGCGCCATGCATAACAATAGGCCTCTTAACAGCTAAGACTAGATCGCCATGGGTGAATGAACAGATCTTGATAGACTTATCAAAAGCCCTCTTCATTCTCCCTTGGTTAAGTTTGAGGTTCTGTTGCGCCTCTAACCTTTTTCCATCGAGTGCATCCAATTCTCGATAACGGAGCTTGACTCTCTCATCTTCGGTTATTCCTTGGTGAATAGCGACTCGCAGTGAAGGGATTTGTATTTTGAGAGGTAAAACTGCTTCAACCCCGTAGACCAGAGAATAAGGAGTGGAATCAGTAGAGTACCTTTATTCGAAACCGAATTGGTTAACTAAGCGATCAATGTGATGACTCCTAAATTGAGGGCCATTGTCAGATATAATCCGGTCGAGCACTCCGAAGCGGTATATGATATGATGTCAAACGAAATAGGCCACCGTTGTCCCAAGAACTTGCTTAAGGGGGGTTGCTTCAGCCCACTTAGATAAATAATATGTTGCAGCTAGGATAAAAACATGGCCCATTGCGGAGGGAGGGTCAATAGGCCCTACGATGTCCATACCCCATTGTGAGAAGGGCCATGATGCAACCGTAGGGTGTAAGGGCTCTGGAGATTGGTGAACCAGGCTGGAGTATATCTGGCATACTTGGCACTTTTTAACATAGTTTAAGGAATCAGCGATCATGGAAGGCCAATAGTATCCCAACCTACGTATTCGTTCATAGAGCTTAGGACCGGACTGGTGTAGTCCATAAATGCCTGAGTGGACTTCTTCTAACGCCTTATTTGCCTCTTGGATATCGACGCATCTAAGAAGAATGCCGTCAAACGACCGTCTGAAGAGAGCATCTCCCTCAAAGAAGGTATACTTGGTAGACATTTGCCGTAAGCTGTTTCGTTTGGCACGATCTTCCGAGAGCCCGCCTTGTTTTAGGAAACTAGTGATGGGTCTTATCCAATCTTCTACCTGCTCAATTTCTGCACACATTGGGTCAAAGAATTATAGTTCTTGGTTTCGACCCTTAGCTGCTTGACTCTATGCTATTTCTTATTCAGTCTTGATTACTTCTTTGGCTGATAGAAGCGCTCCAAATGGATAAGGAGGGCACTCGGGGAAGATATTTCTCTTGTCATCCGCATCAACCTCAGTTCTTAGTTCTATGTGTTTCCAATCTGCCACCGAGACAAGCGTGGGCCCTGATGAGGATAATTAAATTGTAGCACCTAGTTTCACAAGTGCGTTAGCTTGCGAGTTTAGCCTTTTGGGGATGTGACTCTGGGATACATCCTCAAACTAAGCCATATACGATTTTGCAGTATCGTGATAAGGCTTGAGAGTGTCTTTTCTCACATCACAATCCCTTTGAGCTGTCGGATAACCAACTCAGAGTCACCATAGATCTTGAGCTGCTCTAAGTCGAGGTCGAAGGCTATCTCTAGTCCGATTATAAAGGCCTAATATTTTGCCTTATTATGAGAACCGACTTGAGCAAGAGAGAAAGAAAGTGGCAATATTTCTCCTCTCGGACTCAGGAATACTGCTCCGTCGCCTCCTCGATCTGATTGGAGGCTCTGTTGAAGTATAATTCCCACACAAGAGCAAGGTCAGCACAAAATACTTCGTCATCAGGGAGGTCGCTTGATAGAGGAGATTCTGCTTATACAGGGTGTGCTGCAAGAAAGTCAGCCAAGGCTTGGCCCTTGATGGCCTTTGTGGGACATACGTGATGTCGAACTCCATCAGCAATAATGCTCACTTAGCCAGGCTTCCCGACAAGCATGGGCATGTCATGAGAAACTTTACAGGATTAGCTTTCGATTTAAGTTTCACTTCATGAACGAGTAAGTAATGGCGGAGTTTTTGTACTACGAAGATCAGGGCCAGACACATCTTCTCAATAGGGGGATAATTCTTCTCGGCCCCTTGCATCCTGCAACTGAAGTAATGTAACGCGGTTTCTTTTCCTTCTTCATTGTTTTGTGCCAACAATGTTTCGAGGGACTCATCTAAAGAAGTCACATATAGAATGAGGGGTCTTCTTAATACTGGTGTTGAGAGTATTGGAGGATTGAGTAAATAATGCTTAATGTCGTCAAGGGCTGCCTGACATGCTTCATCCTAGATGAATGGGATATCTTTCTTTAGCAGGTGTGTAAAGGGTTTACAACGATCTGAGAGGTTCGAGATGAACCTGCGAATGTAGGCCAGTTGCCCTTGGAGGGAGTGCAGTTCTCAAAGTGTAGTTGCTGACGACATTTCTCACATTGCTTTGATCTTAACTGGCTCAACTTCAAGCCCTCAATGTCTGATGATGAACCCCAAGAATTTTCTCGAACGCACGCCAAAAGCACATTTCAGCAGATTCATTTTTAGTTGATGGAGACGCAAACACTTGAACACTTTTTCAAGATCCATCATGTAAGCATCCTTCTCTTTGGATTTTACCACCAGGTCATCCACATATCATTCCACCTCTTTGTGCATCATGTCTTTGAAAATGGTCGTCATTGCTCTCTGGTACGTGGAGCCAGCATTCTTTAGTCCAAAAGGCATCATTGTGTAATAGAAGACTCCTTTCGGAGTTAGGAATGTTGTGGCCTCTTCGTCTTCCGGCGCCATGCTTATTTGATTATACTAGGAGTATTCATCCATGAAGGAAAAGATTTGACAATGAGCTGTGGAGTCGATGAGCATCTCGTTGAATGACAACGGGAAGTCATCCTTGGGACAGGCGGTATTAAAATCATGGGTACTTGACTTCACGGATGAAACCTGCTTGCCTAAGTTTGGTTATCTCGACGGCTATCTGCATTTCGAGGTCAGGCCTGAACCTTCTTGATTTCTGTTTGATAGGTTTGACAGTTGGATCAATGCCGAGATGATGAACAATGACATGAGGGTCCAAACCAGGCATCTCATGGTAATGCCAAGATAAGATATCCCGGTTCATTTTCAAGAAGGCAGTGAACTCCTCTTTCTCATCTAGAGACATTCTTGCTGAAATGAAGGTAGGTCTGGGTCCGTTTCATCTCCAAGATTTATTTCTTCGAGTTCATCGGTTGTGGCCTGACCACCTTCTTATAATTCTTCTGGAGCCTCTTGCAACTGTTTCTCGTTGTTCTCAGATGCTTTTCATCAACCTCATGTGCGGACACCCATGATCCCGACATCTTTGCCTCCAATAGGGCTTTAGGGGAGGTCATTCTTCCTGTGCTTTTCTTGAACTGAGCGACAGTAAGGTCAACCTTCAATGTGGAAAACACGTTAGGCCAGAGAAATTTGTCTTGTAAGTTAGAGGGAAATTGAGGTTCAACGATTGCTGCACAAGGAATGTGCTAATGCAGATCACATAGTTTTTGAGCGGCTATTTGCAGTGTTTGGTTCGCACTGGCTGGTGCTTCACAAACTTGTATCATGTGGCAAGTTTCCTGAGAGTATAAATTTTGCCCCCTTGACTCTCTCAATCTATGCTTGAAGTCAGGCTCAGGTGACCATTAAGGTTTCTTTGGCTTAGACTTCTTGTGCTTCTTTGAAGAAGGTGGCTGTGCCTTAGCTTTAGCTGCCAGGGCATCAACTACTGTTAAGAATCCTGCTGTCTGCATCAGGGTCTTTCTCAATCGATTCCGTTGTATCTTGGTTATGTTTGATCCCTCAAGTTCTCTATCGAGAGTCTCGAAGTCCGGACATATCAAGGTTGTACTTGCCAGAGACATATATGAGGAAGAATGAGAAGCAGGAGAAGAAGGAGGAGTAGGGTTAGAAGGTGGGGGAGTTTTAAAGTCATTCCCCTCACAGACCGATTTGGGCAGCTTTTTACGTCATCACCAGGGAGACGGGTGCAGGGGGTCTTTTATGTCTTTCCCTTGCTTAGATCGTTGGGGAGTGCTTTTAACGTCGTCACCCTCCTCATCGGACGTTTGCTGAGTGGGAGATGAGACGGGAGAATCTTCTTGATAGGATGAAGAAGGAGAAAGGATTGTGCTAGGGATGAAGTCCAGCAAAGTTGGCAACAGTGGAAGGGGCCTGAGAAATTCCTGCTCGACTATGGGTTGAGCGGTCGTATTTCTTCGGTGAGAAGCCATTGGTGCCTATCTCTTTTTGGATTCGTCTCGTTGGGGTGGCAAACTGCTCTAGCTTGGCAAACCACTTCCCTTCTTAAGGACATGAGTCTGCTTCGGCCATGGTAGGTTATCCATGGCTGGGAATCCGAGAGTACCGCAGAGTCTAAGTCATTGATAAGAAGGTGCTGGTTTGTGATATCTTCTTGCCCCAATGGAGAAGTGATTTGGGGATCAGTTTTGGGGATATCGTAAAATTCTTGATACTCCCGCATATTCTCTAGGAATATATCAAGGAGAGTTGTGCATTCTGACAAATAATGGCCTCTTATCTAATGGAATGGGCACTACTGAACTTCAGGTCCCTTAGCAAGGCGGCGGGGTTGCCTTGCCTACTTCATTGTGATTATGCCTTCCCAAAGCATTATAATGAAGAAGGCATGGAGGATACCAGGCATTTCATCTTCTTCTTGAATGGTTACAGCATGGGAGGCCTTAGCTGCCCCGAAGGCATTCTTTAAATATTCAAGCTTTATTCGAGCTTTCAGAAACAGGGCCTCAATGATATCCTTCAGCATGTAACAGTCATCTGTGGGATGATTGATCCTCTGATGGTAGGCACAATAATTCACCCAAGTGTCAATGCCAGATTGCTCTGGGAACCTGCTTTCTGGAAGCAGGATCATATTCTAATAATAATCAAAACAATGCAGGGACCCATTCCTTCTCGAAGGGATAGACCTTGTTCTTATGGCTGGTGAAATAATCACCCCGATCAAAGTTAGCTGGTGGAGGTACCCAATTGTATGACTGTTGCTGCTTGCCAGCCTGGGGTGTTACCTTCACCGTGCTTACCTCTTTAGAGAGGTGCAAAGTTTGGGAGGGAGCCTTCTTTGAATCAATAACCATGACGACTGCACTGACTACCCCTTTCTGTTGGCTACCCCGTGTGTTATTTCGAGAGCTACCATTGCCCCGGTTGTTTGCTGAACTTGCAGATGGTTGTCGTGTCCCACCATGATAGCGTGATAAACTCTCTATGTGAACTGATTTAGAGATCAACTCTGACATGGAGGTCGGATTAGAGGCCTCGACATGTGGAGCGATTTTAGGTCACATATTTTGCATGCAAGTTCGGACTGCTTCCTTCTCAGGCATAAGATTAGGATGGTGAGAAGTCAACTTTCTCCATCTTGATATGAACTGATCCACGAGCTCATTAGGGTCTTGAGTCAGGGTGTGAAGTTTGATGGTTTGAACTTCTCTCTCGATCTCATAGAAGTGTTGATAAAAACGTTTCTCCATCTCCTCCCATGTATGCACCGAGTTTGGAGGAAGTCGGGCATACCATTGGAATGCTGGGCCATCAAGGGTCTCAACGAACTGCTGGAGAAGAAGTCTCCCGTCAGGCGCTGTTTCCCGATATGCTGCCTGGAAGTAGGCAATATGCTGGTTTCGGGATGTGGTTCCACTGAATGGAGGAAACTTCCATTTCTTATAGTTTGGGGGAAGCAGGACCTGATCGAAGGGGTAAGGTATTTGATAAGGAGTCGTATCATGTATCCCCGAAATTGGTCTGTTCTTCAAGCTATGGGTGACCATAGTGTCAATATCTGATTGAGAAACTGGATGAGGGATAGAATTGTCCAGTGAGGTAGACAGAGGGGGCTGCTGTGGAGGTGCACCATCAGGGTGATGGGAATTGGCCTCATGGTTAGCCGACTGGCGTGAGGCATCGATATGATTGATCTTTTCCATCATCGCGTGCATCATGTCCTTAAACTTGTTCATGCGCTCTTCCTGTGCATCACTGAGCTTGACCGTTTCACTATGGAGGTCAGCATTAGTGGTGACTTAGGGCTAGCAAGCTTGACGGGTCGTATGCGGTAGGTCAGTCAATAGGGGGCCAGCATGCTCTAACTGAACTCGACTCCTATATGCGGATCATGTTTGGACCGATTGTCGACAGTCTTGGGACTGCGGTTGCTAAGTGGTTGGGTCTTCTTCTGTGACGGTCACCACAACACAGGTCTCACGAAGCTCTTTTTCAGGCTTCATCATCTGAAGGGGATACAAGGGATTCAGGTGAAGAGAGTCGTCATAATTTGTTGTTTTAACTACCTTGATCACCTCCTTAGTCAAAATTTGTAGACCTCTATCGTGCTTAGCCTTGAGGTTTTGATGGACTTCGCACCAAATCTGCGATCTAGGTCTCGGCTGGTCAACTCTTCTTGCACAGGAGAGAGTTGACTCCATCAGATGCAGCAATGGATGAGGTCTAAGATTTGGTGTCATCTTGGGCCAGGGAGGATGAAGGACTCGATCTTCCATCAGGTCCATGCCTCGAGCTCTCTTGTGAGCTCTAGAGACACGATCAAGGTGACGAGGCTGGTTCAGAATAGTACTCTTAAGAAAAATCTTCAAGTACCACGGTTGAAGGTGGTTGCTCGATGAAGAAGGAGTAGGCAGGAGCATGATTGACTCACGAGGAGGCTTGAGTCAAGGGTGAGGGGACGTCTGAGATGGCGACGCGTGTGCGCCCCTTGAAGAAGAATTACGGGAGACATGAGGGTCTACCCGGGCTCGTACAAGTGATCGGGCCTTAGGAGGCTGAGAACTATGAACAATTGTTTGTAAGAGAACATGTGTAGACCTGCCCTTTACATGGTGTAGTAGGAGCACGACATGGCCGTCTCTCTTGTACTCGGGTTGGCATAATAACGATGTCACCATGAGCAGTGACATGCTTATGAGTATAGTGCACAGGATCTGGCCTTGGAAGGTTCGATCTTGAACACGGTCTCGAGGCAACAGAAGGGTTTCCCCGAGCTGTGACTTGAGTGGGGGAGACATGAGCCTTGTGATGTGTGCGAATGGTAGAGATCGTGGAGTTTCCGCCTCGATGTGTTGGGCCTCCAGGGATTGGGACCAGTGGTGCAGAGATGTGGGGGGTAGCCTTATGGCGACCCACAGAAGCAATAGCCTTATTTGCCTTTTGCAGAAAGGGATTGGGCGGCCTTCTGGCTTGCCTCAAGAACACGACCGGCAAGTGACTTGCTGGTGGCTGGGTGCATGCTGTGTGGGGCAACAGAAGTGCTGTCGATGCAGGGCTCCTTGGTGGAGTTTCCGTTAGAGCGAGGTGATGGTGATTGAAGGATTTTTAGGTCCAACCTGGTTGAGACCTGGGAGCTAGACAAGGTGACTTTGCTCAAGAGGATGGTCAGGAACAAAGTCGAAGGAACTTGTTCCCTAAGGACACTCTCAAATACGGGGATAAGAAAATCTTTGATCCGGATAAATGGGTTACAAAACCCAGCAGCCATAAGTGAATGTGAAAAGATAATGAAAGCAGAATAAAAGAAGAAACTAGCCAAATAAGAACGATCCGACTAAGGGGTAGTAATTCCTCAGTGGAGTCGCCAAGCAGGTTAGGAGCCTCGATCTCGCCCTCCGGATCCTGAATGATTGGGGGGCACGTGCCTCTGGTTTCGAGGGAAGACTCAGGACGTTTTTGAGATTGCTCTCTCAGGAACCTCGTTCGAGAACGGGGGCAGGTGTTACCAACCAGTAAGAGAGGAATTTTAATGTGGGTTCGAGACTTATTCACGTTGGCTCGCGTGGGCGCCCTCTTAGATCACGAAAAAAGCCCCCCCAGTAATGAAACTGGTTTGGAATCGCCTCCCTTGGCTTGTATTCGTCTTATTTTATGCAATCACACACATATATGACAAAGGTTGTAAGACAGGTGGGTCAGACCTCACCCTTTTCCTAGCATGCACATTCAAAAAGAAGAAGAGAAGAAAGACCGGGGAGAGAAGAGTTCGACTGAGTGAGAGGATCAAGCTGGCGAGTAATTGGTCTGACGTGGTAGCAAAACGGGTTCGATATTAAAACTTGCTCACCGGATCAGTACTAGCTGTCATTACCAATAACGACTAACTAAGCACGATGATCAGTCTGTAGTGGCAATAAAGCGGGCCAAGTAATCCTGGCATAACAACATACCTCAATCCCTCTTAGTTGAACGAAAGAATATCAGAGTGGTGGTCATGGGGGAAAGAATGAGGTAAGAGAAGAAGGGAACATACATAAGAAGGGAGAAGAGACGAGAGGATAAAAGAGAGCGGGATGGAAGATGCTGTCGACGCTAGACATTCCTGCGTTTTAAAAGATGGGAGAGGGTGGAAGAGAACCAACCGGCGCTAGACTTGCACCGGTTGCAATGGGAGAGAAGCAAGGGAGAGAGATCGAGCAGGTGTTAGGCTTCACCGAGTGCAACAGAAGAGAGACAAATCGAATCGGTGCTAGGCTTCGCTAACGATGACTAGAGAGGAGAGAGAAATCCAACTGGTGTTGGGCTTCACCGATTGTGATAAGAGAGGAGAGAGAAATCCAACCAATGCTAGGCTTCATCGACTATGACAAGAGAGAAGAGATAGAAATTCACCTGATGCTAGGGATGAAAGAAGAAGAGAGAGAAATTCAATTGGTGTTGAGACTTCACCGATTGCATTAGAAGAGGAGAGAGAATCTAGTTGGTGCTAGGCTTCACTGACTGACAAAAGAGGTGAGAGAAATCCAACCGGCTCTAGGCTTCACCAACTGTGATAAGAGAGAAGAGAGAGATATTCACCCAGTGCTGGGGATGAAAGAATAACAGAGAGGAATTCAACTGGCGTTGAGGCTTCGCTGATTGCATTAAAAGAGGAGAGAAAAATCCAGTCGAAGCTAAACTTCATCGACTGACAGAAGAGGTGAGAGAAATCCAGTCAACGTTGAGCTTCTCTGACTGTGACAAGAAAGAAGAGAGAGAAATTTTCCTGGTGCTGAGGATGAAACAAGAAGAGAGAGGAATTCAACAGGTGTTGAGGCTTCGTCGATTGCATTAAAAGAGGAGAGAGAAATCTAATCGGAGCTAGACTTTGCCTACTGATAGAAGAGAAACATGAGGGAGAGGGGAAAGAAAGAGATAGAGATGAGATAGAGATGAGAAAAAGAGAGAGAAAGAGATGGAGGTGAGAAGAAGAGAGAGAAAGAGATAGAGATGAGAAAACCTAACCAACGTTGGGAAGAAGAGATGAGAGAGAGAAAAATAGAAAAGAAGAGAGAAAGAGATAAAGAGATAAGAGAGAAAGGAGAAAATAAGAGAGAGGAGATAGAAAAGAGGAGAGAGAAAGAGGGAAGGAGAGAGAAAGTTACCTGCTCAAAGGGTACTGACCCTTTTCCTCTCGCTCCTCTCTCTCTCTTTAAGACATACTCAGGCTCAAGCAAGAATGGAAATTTCTATTAAATGATCAAAGAATGAACCGAGGGTCCTTTACAATTTAGCTTTACACGTTTATATAGAATTGAGCCTAAACATGAGTGGACGCCTAAAAACTACCTAAAATTGATGATAATTACAATTATTCTGAATTATAGAAAATAAGAAAATAGGGTGCAAAAGGATTGTTTTGCCCTTGCCTAACAATTCATGGAATTTCAGAACAGTCCTTACTGGTGCCCTAGAACTTACGTGATCTCCCATGATTGATCCGAGGTTGCTCTGATGCCCGTTTGATCGAAAGATGATCATTTACTTGTAGGGCTTGACATGACGATCATTTTGGTACCAACTTCGAACCATGGATCGTGTTTTTGAGCCACGATCACACGACTTGAAATTTGCTTGAATCTTGAAAACTTCGGATCGATAGTGTGCTTGTTCCTTAATGTTTTTCTATGATTTCTTCATTATAGTGCACTAAGCATGCCATCACGATCGCGTGGCAACAAAGAGAACACGATTTGGACACTGAACAAAGATTTCATACCTTTCGAGTTTTGGCCGGAATTTGGAATTCAGTGGCCGAAATTTCAGTTACTTTGTCAGCTTCGTGAGTGAAATCTGACTGTCCATCATGTACGGGGTTCGGACCAATGATAGCCCTAGTCCTTACGCACACAATGGAATTGGTTTCGTGTTGATCCGTTGCGCGAGCTTCATGAATTGGTCCATCGACCGAGGTGTGTCCTTGCTGAAATTTCAGCAATGTCTTCGCAGATCGGAAAATTCTCTCTAGTTTTCTTCCTACTCGAATATCGTCTCGAGGCGTACCACATATCAAAATGCTCGTCTCGACGAGACGAACACGCTCACAAAATTTGAGCGCGATCCGACTCAAAACGTGTGAGATATGGGCCCTGAAAGTCACTGCTTGTGACTGCGAAAACAACCACCTTTAATAGTATTTTTGTGCAATAAGGCCACTCGGGAATAGTTTGCGGCCTACGCCTTTTTAGTCTTTTGCCCATAACTTTATCTTGGAGTACCTGATTAAGCAGAAAATTGACCCATAGAGATTTTCGACTGTACCAGATCCAATGGCGGTGGTCCCACAGCTGTTTGATGCATCAAAAGTGTAGTTCCATTTATTGGGTCCGTTTGAGGGTGTTAGATGACATTTTTTCCAAAAACTGTTTCTTTGTGTGCACTACCTTAGACATGTCTGATCGTGATGAAACTTGGCAGGTGGTCTTTTGAAGTGCTGATGAAGATCTTAACCAATTTTGGGGCCATTCTGAGACTGTTGCAAATTTCCACTGTTTTGTGGGCTTTATTGACCTGCTTCCCATGGGGATTGAGGTGCTGAAAAATACGTTCAAACACTCATCACTCAAAACCAGGCCCGTTTGGCAATTGAGTTCCATGTCAAAGGGCATTTCCATTTGGTCTGGATTTGTTTATCTTTTGATAGACAACCAAAGGGCCTTTGGTTGGCACTGTTTGCTGCTACACCAGGTTTGCTTTTGACAAGCAGGTTACTGCTGTGGGTCCCATCCTGTTTGGGTTTAGTCGTGGGCATTTTGTTAGCCGGTCCTGAAAGTTTGGGCCAGTTGGCTAGGGAGGGATTTTGGCGTGGTGGTCTCATGGCAAGGCGGCACCCTGAAATCTCTGGCAGGTTTGGCCCTGGCTTTGTCAGTTTCTTTCCTTCGTGGGCATCTTTGGTTCGACGAAGTGACTTTCTTGTCTATTTGTTCTATTGAAGAGCCTTTTGTCGGTGCTCATCTAAGTTGTGCACCAATTGTTCCTTGGCGGGTAGGGTACCTAAGTTTATCAAGGTGACCAGCTTTGGGTACAACCAACCCAACCCACTGCTGTGTAGTTCGTTACATAGCAGGTCCCAAGTCATGGCTGACTTAGCCTTCTTGGTGTGTCTCCAGCACCGTGGAGTGTATTTGCAACCTCCTGAGATTGATGCTCCTCTTCATGAGACTTGTCTTGATTTCTTTGTGAATCTTCTATCCTTCGAGTCCTTTTTGCAATTGGACTCAGGCTGTCAGAATCTTTTCCTTGAAGCTCATATTTTTGGAGCCTTGGTATTGTGACACCAGGGATTTTTCTTTTTTTTTTTTTGAATGTGAACCGAGGCTACCTAATGAGGTGAACGCCGCGTCAACCTGTTTATTAGTCCAAGCGTCCTTTGCAGATTTTCACTTGAACTTGGGAAGCGGTGCCGTAGAGACGGTTTTTACCAACTTCTTTTTATTTAGGGCTCTTTTACCCATGATCTTTCGACCATGTCCACCCTTTTTCTTCCATTTTTACTCACGATGCCCTTTCAGGTTTTCACTATGGCAAATTTTTATTCATGGAACTCATTTACTCATGGTTTTGTGACCATGCTCGTCCGTCATTGTTACTCATGGCATTCCCTCGTTAAGGTATATACCATGCCCGTTAATTTTTTTTTTGTGAAGGCGTGTTTAGGGTGATGCCTGCAGGACCTGTGCGAAGCCTTTTAATGTCATGTGGGTACGGCGTACACTACAGTTTAAGGTCATACAACTGGACCATAATGGAGATGGATGGCAGTTGGTTGTGGCCATGGAGTGAGTATGATAGTAGTTTTAGCTCTCTTTTGGGGAGATGGCACGAGGCTACCTATGAAAGATGTATGATGTATGGATGGAATGTGGAAAGTGGTGACCCACTAGCTTAGGATGAGTATAGGTGGCGGGATGGTTCGTTGTTTTGTGAGCGCGGGTGAGACTCACTGGGGAATGATGTAGGATGATGAAAGGAATGGATTTACTAGGGAGATAGTAAAGGTGGTGCACGCACACGAACGAGTTGGTTAGGGAAGATGTGCTCGAAGATGCACGTAAAATGTGTGTGCGTGTATGTGGGGGGCGAGTTTATGGTCATGCCTACAGGACCTGTGCAAAGCAGTTTATCGTCATGCTTCTAGAACGTGCATTATGGTTTTAGGGTCATATAGCTTGGACCGTGGTTATGCAGTTTAAAGTCATGCAACTAGGATCATGCAGTTTAAGGTCGTGCAACTAGACTTCTGCTACAGTTTATGGTCGTATAGTTTGGATCGCGGTTATGCAGTTTAGAGTCATGCAACTAGGACCATGCAATTTAAGGTCGTTCAACTAGACCTTCACTACAGTTTAAGGTCATATAGTTTGGACCATGCAATTTAGGGTCGTGTATCTAAACCACGCAGTTTACGGTCGTGGAACTAGACCTCCGCTACAGTTTAAGGTCATATAGCTTCGACCGTGCAGTTTAGGATCGTGCATTTAGGTCATTGTGCGGGTCGTCGTGTAGGTGAAGCTTCATGGGGAATAGGTCTGTGGATGACCATCTGACTCCTTGAGGATAAGATAGGTAGGACCGATGAGGGATCCAAATGAGAAAATTGACCTTATTGGGGAAGAGGGGACAAATGTGAGTCTCTTATATCCTTGGAGATAAAATAAATAAGCATGAGGCAGACCACTGGGGGTTGCAGCAGCGAGAATGGCCCTAACTCTACTCGGGATAATAGGCTCTCCTACTGAGGATGGCTCTCCTACTGGGTATGGCTCTCCTATTGGGGATGAGAAGTCATGACCTGATTTTGGTCGACCTAGGTTCTATAGGTCAAAGTCAAGGTGCAACCACTGGGGATAATGATAGGACACACATGACTTCAGCCTTGGCTGCTTAAAATATAGCTGGTGCCAGATGTAGCAATCATTATTTCTTGTGAGTGCTCAGCCGACGATGAGTCTTTGAGAATGCAATGGGAGCTGAGGACAGCCAACACTGCTTCTTACCGACTTAGCCGACGCTAGATTGCTAAAAACAGAGCCAACACTAGATTGTTGAAAACACAGCCAATGCTGAGGACACATGCTTTGAAAGCAGTCGACGCTGAGTTGTTGAGAACACAGCTGGTGCTGTGGTTTGTTAAAACACAACAGGCGCTAGGTCACTTCGACTGCGTAGCCGGTGCTGGGTATGGATTGATATTTTAGCCATGACTCGAGCCCGACCCAGTCTTCGTTTGTGTTGCATGGCATTTGATGAGGCGGCAAATGAACCTTTACTCGATCTAGCCCTTTTATTGGAATATTACAGGTGGCGATGAGAGTTGCCTCGGGCCTCGGGTCAAAGCCTGACCTGGCTCATTGTCATTTGGCTTTCCTTAGACGGGGCTGGGATTCCTATTTTGTGAGGGGCGTTTGAAGGTAGTGTTGGCTATATAAGGGGGTAAAACCCCATTTTCCCCACTTTTCACTGAAGGTAAAAACTTAAAGAAAATTTTTAACAGTGAGCAGAGGGTTCTTGGTGGAAGCTCCGACAAGCAGGGGGATTTCGACAAGAGATCAAGTGTTTTGTCAAGCCTTACAGGGAAGATTTTGGCAAGCCTGACAGAAGTTTTTGCCGGGGATTGGTGAAGTTGCAGGAAGGGAGCGTGAAAAGAGAGTTCTCTAGGGAGTTTTCCTGGAAACAGGAGAGCCCTAGCCATGATTTTGTGGGTTGGAGAGGCGGGAAGTGCATTAGTGGGCATTTCCACATGCTTGGGGAGTTTTTTCGGGGGCTTAAGTGGTTTCCCAGTGTCTTTGGTGGCCTTGCTGAGGTTTCCTGGTAGGTATTTGGTGACTTTTAGGCGGTGTAGGAGGAACTCCGGTGAGAAACCGAAGGGTCAGGGAACGGAACGATCACTGAAGGTAGACTGTCGCAGGGAAGGTGAACGGTTGTAGGGGTTTTCCGTCAGTGGAAGGGGAGTTTCGACAGGAAACGAATCGTCGTAGGAGGTGGACCGTCGCAGGGAAGGTGACGGTTGTCATTCGCTCGTGTGTCAGGCGGCGCAGAAAGACGTGGCGATGATTGTCATTCACTCGTGTGTCGTGACGACGGTTGTCAGGTCGGCGTAGTAGGGCTCGAGGTGTCACGCATAGAAACCCTGGCACATGTGAGAGATATGAACACAACCAGTGCTAGATGTTGGCAAACACAGCCGGCACTAGGCATTGGCAAACATAGTCGGTGCTAAGCATTAGCAGATGCAACCAGCGGTAAGCGTTGGCAGACATAGCTAGCGCTTAAACTTTGGCAAACCTAGTCGGCGCTAAGCGTTAGCAGACACAACCAACACTAAGCATTGGCAGAGACAGCCGGTGCTTATCTTTAGCGGACTCAGCCGACGCTAAGGGTTAGCAGACACAGCCGGCGCTAAGGTTTGAATGCCCAGCCGACACTAAGGTTTGAGTGCACAACAGGCGCTGATCCAGTGCCTTAGCAATTTTTGATTTGAATGATTGAGCCCTTTATAATGATTGGTCCTTCTTACCGAATTCTTGATGTAAAGAAGCTTCCAAGGGGTGGAGAGGTCGGTATAGATGATTTTACTGATGAGGCTTTCTCAAGGGGTGAGCCCATTTGGCTGACCAAGCCAGTATGCCGACTAGAGTGGCCTCATAGTGTTACTTTCATTACTGACCCTGTTCTTTTTGAATTCCATGAGGGGAATGACAAAAATGTCAGTATTGAAGAAGGGGTGGCACTCCTTCATTGTATGCACAGGACTATAGCTTCTAGGGAGAACTTGCCTACCTTAGGGAAACGAGTGGTAGGAGCAAAGGGGCTACTAATATGGTCAGGAAAAGGCCTTCGAATACAGGGGGAGCACCAATATTTGAAGGGATACTCCTCGTGGACCGCCAAGGTGTTGGTGTTGAACATGCTTCTTTACTAGCAGCGGTCCAGTGTTTAGACAGTTACTGTGATCAGTGCTCCAATACTGTGAAAGTGCTTCTTGAGACATGGAGTCATGTTAGCAATACCTAGCTTCTTGGGCATCGAGAAGCAGGAATCTCTTTGCTAGATCTTCAATTTATTGGAGGCCTTCCGATGATCGGGGCTATGTATAACGAGTTCGTGCCTCCTGAACTCGGTCATTTTTAGTGGTTCTAGGCGAGGGAAAAAGAGCTGTCTGCCAGTCTTCAAAAGATTTTCGAGGGTTACCAGTTGGTCCACGCTAAGTCTCGAAATGGTTGGGTAACCTTCACCGAATGGGTGAAATTCTTTTGTGGAGATTATCCCGAAGGGGGTTGTACTACTTCGAGAGGGAAGGTAAGGCAGTTATGAAGGGGACACCTCCTGTGTATCAAACTGATACCAGTTATGACTGTTTCTTTTTGACTACATATTTGCCTTATTTTTGTGCAAGTTCGTGCTCCTTGGGTGGGCAAACGACATTCGTCCAGGTGTATTGTATGTAGCTCGCGACATGGCCAGAGGGCGGGAGTATGCCCTTACTTGGCCAATCTTGTCTAACATTTACCATGGCTTGGGAGCCATCTCCTGTGGAAAGGCCTACACAGGCAAAGAGGGAGGAAATGACATTGTAGGAGGAGAGGTATTTCCTGGGGATTTTAAGACTCCTTTCCCCGTGCATTACGTGAACGGGTGGCTAGGGGCCTATTTCCCTGACACCTATGTCAGGAACCAGAGCTCGGGGGGTAAACTGTGGCCCTTCTTGATGAGGATGGCTAACCAAAAGGCTATCTTCCATACCCCAGGGGGAGCTTGAAGTTTATTTGGGAATGACTCCTCAAACAAGCGGTGGGTCCCATTTACGGTCGGGAGCTTCACTGATCGTGCTTTCATTGATGAATTGGGGAAGGAGCTAGACAGCACCCCAACAACCATTAAGGAGCTCATGTTCATATTGAGAATTAGAGGAGGAGTTCTATCTTATCGGACTCCACACAATCGTACTAGAAGGGTATTTCCCCCACCGCTTCGCCCATCAGCATGAGCTTGATCAAAGCTACCCCTTCCCTGTGTTCTTCGAAAAGCACAGGGGCAAGGTGAACATGGGGAAAGAAAAAGAGCTTGGGATTATCTACGAGTGCTAGTTGCTAGAACACATATGGACCGCTTGGTCCACATGTTTAGAAATGACAGAGAATAACAAGTATGTGTTACCTCACTTCGGCAGAAGGGTTCAAATGATTGCGGCTTATGCAAACTGGTGGAGGATCACCAGGAAGGGATACTGGGATAAGGATCACCCTTGGAAAGGAGAGAATGACAACTGATGCTAGGAGACTAGGCAGAGGAGAGTGGTGGATCCTCCTGTTCGTGACGAAGTTTTTGTCTTGGAATATCCCTCGAACTGGCAAGCTCTAGGGATCCCTCGAGAGATTGCGGCTGATGACATCTCATTGGAATTTCTAGCCATGAAACAGAGAACTGGGAGAGTCTTTGATAAACTCAGTTCCATATTTGAATGGGATGAGGGCTGACAGGTCCATGGTTATGAGAAGCGTCCCACATACGATCTGAAGGCGCTGATTGGGAGTGGTCCTCATAGTAGACTGGCTGAGGGCCCCTCTTAAGGGGGGAATTTTGAAGCAGCATCTCCTTCTCCGATAGGGGGAAAGAAAAGAAAACACTCCATCGCTACTGACATTTGTGTGTTGTCTCCAGTTAGTGGGCATACTCGGAGGCATAGGGGTGCCAATCTTCCTGTGATCTCAGAACCAAGAGGTTGCTCTTCCTCCTCTGATCATTTAGCAACTCCACCTGTGTCACCTTCTGCACTTTCCCCACCATCTTCTGTCTCTCCTGAATGGTCTTCTTCTTCTTCAGAGATTGAAGAAAATGACTCCAGCCCTTCTGAGCCCACTGTTATTCCTTCTGACCGGGCAGTGACTCTGGATCTTGAGGAGGCACCTCTGAGTACAAGGCCGGTTCCTGAGTCAGAGCCAAATCCAATGGAGACTGACGAGGCTGGAGGTCTCGAAGCAACTGCTACAAGAAGGGAATCTGATGCCGATGTGGCCTCTGTGCTTCAGGGGTTTAATGCCCAGATTGAGGAAGAGGCAATAATTCAAGAAGAAGGGCATGTAGTTAATGATGCCACTCGGTACCAAGAGGTCGCTGCCCCCGAGTGTATAGATCATGAAGATGAAGGAGTTGAAATTTTTGTGGCTGAGGTTTTGGTTGCTGAGGGTGCAGGCCAGATGGAAGAAACCATGGCTGGGGCTGAATCGGTGATTGGAAAAGGCCCAAGGGAAGAGGCAGCTTTTGAACTTTCCAATGTTTATGGGGTAGTTCAGGAGGGTGAGAAGCAAGGGGAACATGTTTCTTCGGAACCTGCTGGGACAGAAGTGGAGGCTGCCATAGGTGAGGGTCAAGACAATGAGACTGGTGTTGAGGAATCCAAGCAGGCTGAGGCTAGGGCTGCCTCTAAGTTTGAGGGACAAGAAGCTATGGACTTCACCATCGTTCCAAAGGAGCCAGTGGCTCAGATGATTATCACTTCGACAAGCCCAATCCTTGAAGCCGAAGCCTCTTCAGTAGTAGTAATCTCAACAACACCATCTAGGCCCATGGTATGATTATAAGCATGCTTCGAACAGGCCTTCAGGGTTTAAGAGAGGTACCTTTCAATGAGCTAGGCGAGGCTTTGGTCAAACTGGGGGAATTTGCTATGATCGCTACGGTTGGGAGTGCATCGGAAGTCCTTTGCCATTTTGATGCAACCTTGACTGAGTTGGAGAGTTGGCAGTGGGGAATGCTGCATCATGAGGCAAAAATCAGCAGGCTAGCCTCCTTAGAGGAGTCAATCTTACGTCATCGCGAGAAGATAGATTTTTGCACTGAGAAGAAGGCCACAATGACTGGCTGTCAGCGGGATCTCAAGAGGGAGGCGCAAGGCAGCTACAAGAGAATGATCGAAATGCGAATATTGAGGCAGGAATTCACTGGTCTTGAGACAGAGATGAATCAGAGGAGGGCCATGGAGGCCTCTTTGGTTACAGATTTGTTCGAACTTGCTTGCACCATTGAGTCCGAAACCGTGGCGATGGAGGAGGAGACCGAAATGGTGGTTGAATTAAAAGAGCATGTCCAGGGCACCAAGACTTCTCTTGTGGCATGCAGCACAGAGACCAATAGGATAATTAATCATTTTTGAAAATTTCTTTTCTTTGATCAGCACTTGTAAAAGCCTTAACTGATGAATAAAATACTTCTTTTTCTTTTCTGGCTGACTATGCTACATGATTTCATTATGCTCTTTACTTTACTTCACCTCATGTACTCTTTTTGGGCTTGAGCGCCTCAAGGGCCTAATACCCTAAGTCTTGTTTAGTCCCATGACGAGCTGCCATGGCTTCGATAACGTCGAAATGGGGAGTCATTGCTTTTTTTCCTCTTAATGTTCGATTGGCCAAGGGATCATAATTCATTTTCCTCATCATTTGATGAGCCTGATCACTGTAAATAGTCAAATCACTAGGGGCTTTGGCCTCCATTAGTGGTGCATTCATTTCAAACCCATCATAGCTTTTAGTTTCAGGCAAGAAATCCTTGAGATGTTTTGAAGCAATGCACATAACCTCCAATTGGCTTTGGAGACTGCAAGCTTCGCTCCTTAATGTGCTAGGGGATCCTGTTCTTGAGGGGAAGAAGACTGTCCTTTCTCAAACTGCTCTCCTCCCACCATACCAGGAAAGCATAAAACTTGTGGCTGGTCCATGATTTGAGGAGCATCCTCTATGCTTATAGCAACTGGGTTTTGAGAAATCTTTCACGATGGTTGACGCATCACTACTACTTTCAAGAGTGCAATGGGGATGTTCAAAACTTTTTGATGGTCCGGCGTATAGGTGATCTTTGGAGCTGGGAATTCTATCCCCATGACTTGCTCAATCTCAGGGATGACCTCCGGTTCATCTTCTGGCCAAGGTGGCTCAAAACTGAGGGCAGAGGAAGACTCCTCTTCAAGTAAAGATGGAGTTTTCTCAGGGATGATTGTTGGCATTTTAGGATGAATAGGGGTTAGGGGGAGAATTCTGCCTTGCCTTTCTTCCTCTTTGAACATGTTCACCAATGTTCTCCCAACATCCTCAACATCTTCATGAGGCGAAGATGTTGTCTTCATTGCTGACTTGTGACCACCATCATTTAGCTTCTGAGGCGACACCAGATCTGTGAACTAATATTTAGCATCAGCATAATGAGTTTGAGCTACAGGGAACAATCTCTTATTAGTATACACCATGTGCTGTCTCCCATCTCGACTATACTTGAAGCACTGATGTAATGTCGATGGAACCACCCTCTCATCATGGAGCCATGGCTGACTGAGGAGAATGTTGTAGGAAGTGTCGGTGTTGATTACATGAATCTGGGCATAATCGTTCATCTCACCGATCTTAAAATGAAGGTGAACCATGCCAGCTGGCTTCTCTCCTGACTGATTGAACCCTTGAACTGTGATGTGGGTCGGAGTAAGATCTTCGGACCCTAACCCTAATCGAGTAAGGATCCTCCTTGGAATAAGGTTGACTGCCGACCCTACATCTAACATAATTAGATTGATGGGACATGCATGTAATTCGTCAGTGACAAAGAGAGGGCGACTATGAAATTTTTTCCCCAGCTGCAGATCAACCTCTGAAAAGGTGATTGGCATACATCCTTCTAAAATAGCCGGGTCCACTTCAATAGGTTCTACTTCGGTCCCATACACCTCTGGGTTAGAGAGAGCCTGAACCAAAGCCATATGGTAATCCTTTGAGAGGTGGATAATGAGGAGAGCTGGAAGCTTTCGTAGATGCCCTATCACATCATATTTCACTTTTTTATGGATCAAGGCCTTGTGCTCCTAGTCTTGCAACTGGTTTGGTTGGTATATTGGGTTGAGGAGCAGACTTAGGTGGAAGAGGTTTATTTTGGCTTGCCAGCTGTCTTGATTGCGCAGTGGGTTTGGTTTGAGTGATGGAGGTTTGAGGTTTTGGAAGCTATTGAGTCCGAGGTATCCTATGAAATTGGAGAATAGGTGGATTGTTTGAGGTATTTGGATTTGTAAGAGCCCAGGGAGCTCTAGGATAGGCAGATTGGTATTTGGATTGGGGCGTAATGGTGAACTAGGAAACTTCAAGGCACTTGACTTCTGCGGTGGAGGTTGCAGTGTCTTTCCCGATTTGAGATTTATCTGTCCCTTGCTGGGTGTTGCTCTTGAGATTTAGAACCGTATGATAAACCTCCTGATCATAGAGGCTTTGCCCTCTCGATTCTCTCAGTCTCTGCTCAAAGTAGGGCTCAGGGGGCCACTGGGGTTTCTTTGGCTTTGACTTTTTGTGCTTCTTTGAAGAGGGTGGTTATGCTTTGGCTCGGGCTGCTAGGGCATCAGCAACTGTTAAGAATCATGCTTTCTTGGCCAGCATCATTTTCAACCACTTCCGTTGCATCCTGCTTATGTTGATCCTCGAAGATCAAACATTTAAAGGTTGTACCTGCTGGAGACATATGAGAAGAAAGATGAGAAGTAGAAGAAGGAGAAGGGTCAGAAAGTGGGGGACTTTTAAGGTCGTTCCCCTCATCCGACCGATCTGGACAGGTTTTTACGTCATCACCAGGGTTGGATGTGTGCAGGGGGTCTTTTAGGTCTTTCCCTTCCTTAGATCGTTGGGGAGTGCTTTTAATGTTGTTACCCTCATTGGACATACTCTAAGTGGAAGATGGCGCAAGGACGTCCTCTTGATGTGACAGAAGGAGGATTGTGTTAAGGATAAAATCCAATAAGGTTGGCAGTGGGGGAAGGAGCCTAAGAAATTCCTGCTCAACTGGTAGTTGAACCGTCTTGTTTCTCCGGTAAGAAGCCCTTCGTGCCTGTCTCCTTCTAGTTTTCTGAGGTGGTATTTGATTCGTCTCGCTAGGCTTGTGACCACCCTTAGCATGGAGAACTGCTTCTCGCTTCAAGGACTTGAGTCTGCTTCGCCCGTAGTGGACTATCCATGGATGGGAAGTCAAGGATTTAGCAGAGTTCGAATCATTGTTAGGAAGGTCTTGTGTTGGGAGATCCCCATCTTGCACTGATGGAGCAGTGGCTTGAGGATCACTTACTGGAACGTCGTAAAACTCCCAACATTCTCGCATTTTCTTCACGAATATGTCATGAAAACTGGTGCATTCCCACTGGTAATGACCCATATCTGATGATACGGGCACCAACGGTCCTCAGTCCCCTGAACAAGGTGTCGGGGTTGCCTTGCAGGCTTCGGTGTGATTACACCTTTGTGAAGCATTATAACGAAAGAAGGCGTGAAGGATACCAGGGGCTTCATCTTCTTCATGAATGGTTACTGCACGGGAGGCTTCTGCGTTGTCACCCTCATCGAACATGTGTTGAGCGGGAGATGGTACATGAACGTCTTCTTGACAAGACAAAGAAGGCAAGAGGATCGCACCAGGGATGAAGTCCAGTAACGTCGGCAATGGAGTAAGGGGCCTGAGAAATTCCTGCTCGACTGTGAGTTGAGCAGTCTTGTTTCTCCAGTGAGTAGCCTTTGGTGTCGTGTCTTTCCGGTTTTGTGAGATGATGGTTGATTCGTCTTGATGGGGTGGCAAACAGCTCTAACTTGACGAGCCGCTTTTCGCTTTTGGGACTTGAGTCTGCTTCAGCCGTGGTAGATTATCCATGGTTGGGAAGTCGAGGGTTCCACAAAGTCTGAATCATTGATAGGAAGGTCTTGCTTTGTGAGATCCTCCTGCCCCGATGGGGAAGTGTTTTGAGGATCACTTATGGAGAGGTGGTAAAATTTGTGACACTCTCGCATCTTCTTTGCGAATATATCAAGGAAAGTTGTGCATTCTGACAAGTAATGACCTCTTATCTGATGGTATGGGCACCAACGATCTTCAGTCCCCTTAACAAGGCGAATGGGTTGCCTTGCTTGCTTCAGTGGGATTATGTCTTCCTGAAGCATTATAATGAAGAAGGCGTAGAGGATACCAGGCATTTCAACCTCCTCTTAGATGGTTATGGCATGGGAGGCCTCAGCTGCCCTGAAGGCCTTCTTTAAATCTTTGAGCTTTATCTGACTCTTCTGAATCAGGGCCTCAATAATATCCTTCAGTATGTAACAGTCATCTGTGGGATGATTGATCCTCCGATGGTAAGCACAATAATTAGCCTGAGTGTCAAGGTCAGATTGCTCAGGGAACTTGATATTCTGAAAGCTGGATCATATTCTATTCCAATAATAACCGAAACAGCTCAGGGACCCCCTCCTGCTCGAAGGGATAGACCTTGTTCCTATGCTTGGTGAAATAATCACCCCGATCAAGGTTGGCTGGTGAAGGTACCCGATTGTACGACTGCTGTTGCTTGCCAGCCTGGGATGTTAACTTTGTCGTGCTTACCCCTTTAGAGAGGTCCAAGGTTTGGGAGGGATCTTTCTTTGAATCAGTGACCGTGATGGCTGCACTGATTACCCCTTTTTGTTGGCTACCCCGTGTATTATTATGAGAGTTACCATTGCCCCGGTTGTTTGGTGAACTTGTAGATGGTTGTCGTGTCCGACATGCTGCCTGGAAGTGGGCGATATGCTGGTTTGGGAAGGTGGTTCCACTGGATAGAGAAAACTTCCCTTTCTTATAGTCTGAGGGGAATGGGACCTGATCAATATAGGAGGGGTATGGTCTTTGATAAGGCATCGCACCTTATATGCCTGGAATTTGTTTGTTCTTTAGGCTATGGGTGATCATAGCGTCAATATTTGACTGAGAGATCGGATAAGGGATAGAATTGTCCTGTGAGGTAGACTGAGGGGGCTGCCGTGGAGGTACACCATCAAATTGATGGGAATTGACCTCATGGTTAGCTGATTGGCATGTAGCGTCTATACAATCGATCTTTTCCATCATTGCATGTACCATATCCTCAAACTTGTTCAAGCAATCCTCTTGCATATCACCAGGCTCGCTTACGACCATTACGCTTACTGTTTCTCTAGGGAGGTCAAAGTTAGTGGCAACTGAAGGCTTGCTAGCTTGATGGGTCATACGTGGTACGTCAGTCAATAGGGGGTCAACATGCCCTGACTGAACTCGACTCTTGCATGCGGATCGCGTTTGGACCGATTTTTGAAGGTCTTGGGATCGTGGTTGTTGAGTTGGTTCACGACGGTCTTGGGACCTTGGCTGTTGAGTGCCTGGGTCTTCTTCTGCGACAGTAACCACAACACAGGGCTCATGGAGCTCTTCTTCAGGCTTCATCGTCTGAGGGGGTAGAAGGGATTTAGGCGAAGAGGTTAATCAAAATTGGCTGTTTCGATTGCCTTGGTCTCCTTCGTAGTCAAAATTTGCAGACCTCTATCACGTTTAGCTTTGAGGTTTTGATGGACTTCATGCCAAAACTATGATCTAGGTCGCAGCTGGTCAGCTCTTCTTACACAGGAGAGTGTTGTCTCTATCAAGTGCGGCAATGGATGAGGGTCAGGAACTGGAGTCATCTTGGGCCAGGGAGAATGAAGGGCTCAATCTTCCATGAGGTGTATGCCCTGAGCTCTCTTATGAGCTGCAGAGACACGACCTAAGTGATGGGGTTGGTTCAGGATGGTACTCTTGGGGAAAACCTTCGAGTACTAAGGCTGAAGGTGCTTGCTCGATGAAGAAGGAGTAGGCAGGGGTAGGGTTGACTCATGAGAAGGCCTGAGTCGAGAGCGAGGGGACGTCTGAGATGGCAATGCGCCCCTTGGAGAAGGATTTAGGGGGACCTAGGGGTCCACCCGGGCTTGTTCAGGTGATCTGGTCATAAGAGGCTGAGAAATATTAGCAAGTGTTTGTAAGAGAACAAGTGTAGCCCTGCCTCTTATAGGGTGCATTGGTATGTGCATAATAAGAGGACGAGGAAGTCGTCTCCTGTGTACTCGGGTTGGCACAATAATGGCAGTACCCCTAGAAGTTAGATGCATATGAGTAGCGCGCACAGGACCTGGCCTTAGAAGGTTCGATCTTGGACATGGACTCGAGGTAATAGAAGGGTTGCCCCGAGGTGTGGCTCGAGTGGGTGACTCACAATCCTTGTGGTGTGTGTGGGGAGTGGAGACCGTGGGGTTTCCGCCTCGAAATGTTGAGCCTCTAGGGATAGAGACCAATGGTGCAAAAATGTGGGGGGTAGCCTTCTGGTGACCCACAGAAGTAATGACAACTTTCTTGCCTTTTGCAGAAAGGGACTGGGTAGCCTTTCGACGTACCTCAGGAGCACGACTGGAAAGTGACTTGCTGGTGGTTGGGTGCATACTGTGCGAGGCAACATAAGTGTTGCCCATGCAGGGCGCCTTGGTGGAGTTTCCACCAGAGCGAAGAGATGGGGAGTGGGGGACCTTCAAGTCCCTCCTCACACTGGCCCAGGTTAAGACGTGGGAGCTAGACCTAGGGTCTTTGCTCAAAAGGATAGTCGAGAACGAAGTCAAAGGAACTTGTTCCCTAGGGACACTCTCGAATACATGGATAAGAAAATCCTCGATCTGGATAAATGGGTTACAGAACCCAGCAACCATAAGTGAATGTGAAAAGATAATGAAAGCAGAATATAAAAGAAGAAATTAGCCAAACAAGAATGATCCGACTAAGGGGTAGTAAGTCCCCAGTGAAGTCGCCAAGATGGTTAGGTGCCTCGATCTCGCCCTCCGGATCTTAGATGATCGGGCAGCATGCGTCTCAGGTTTCGAGGGAAGACCAGGGATGCTTATGAGATCGCTCTCTCGAAAAGCTCATTCGAGAACGGGGGCAGGTGTTACCAACCGGTGAGAGAGAAATTTTAAAGGTGGGTTCAAGTCTTACTCGGGGTGGCTCGCGTGGGCACCCTCTTAGATCAAGAAGAAATCCCCTTAGTAATGAAACTGATTAGAAATCACCTCCATTGGCTCATATTCTTCTTGTTTTCTACAATCACACACATATATGGCAAAGGTTGTAAGATGGGTGGGTCTGACCTCACCCCTTTCCTCTTTGATTAATGTGCCCAAGCATGCACATTCAAAAAGAGGAAGAGAAGAAAGACGGGGGAGAGAAGAGTTTGACTGAGCGAGAGGATCAAGCAAGCGAGGAACTGGCCTGACGTAGCAAAACGGGCTCGGTATCAAGTCCGGCTCACGCGATCACTACTAGACATCATCATCAATACTAACTAGCTAAGCACGATGGTCAATCTGTCGTGCCAATAAAGCGAACCAATTAATCTTGACACACCAACATTACGGCTAGATGATAAGACTTCCATGAGAGGCTAACCTCAATCCCTCTTAGTCGAACGGAAGAATAGCAGAGTGGTGGTTATGGGGGAAAGAATGAGGTAAGAGAAGAAGGGAACAGGCAGAGGGAGGGAGAAGAGACGAGAGGATAAAAAAAAGAGGGAAGGAAAATACAGTCGACGCTAAACATATCGACTGTTTCAGAAGAGAAGAGAGGAAGAGAAGAGAACCATCCGACGCTAGGCTTACGCCAGTTGCAATTGAAGAGAAGCAAGGAGAGAGATCGAGCTGACACTAGGCTTCGCCTACTGCAACTGAAGAGAGACAAACCAACAGGTGTAAGGCTTTGTCAACTGTGATGAGAGAGAAGAAGGAAATCCAACTGGCGCTAGGGTTCACCGAGTTTTAAGGAAGAGAGGAGAGAGAAAACCCCACCTGATGTTAGAATAAAGAAGGAAGAGGAGAGAGAAAGCCTCACCTAGTGTTGAGAGTGAAGGAAGAGGAGAGAGAACCCTACCCAGTGTTAGGATGAAGGAAGAGGAGAGAGAAAACCCCACACAGTGTTAAGATAAAAGAAGAAGAGGAGAGAGAAAACCCCACCTAACATTGAGAATGAAGGAAGAGGAGAGAGAACCCCACTCGATGCTGTGAATGAAGGAAGAGGAGAGAGAACCCCCTCGGTGCTTGGAATGAGAGAGAGGAGAACCAGCCGGCGCTAGGCTTGCACTAGTTGTGATAGGGGAAAGTGAGAGAACTGAGAGGAGGAGAGAGAAAGAGGGGATGAGAGAAAGAGGGGAGGAGAGAGAAAGTTACATGCCCGAAAGGTACCGGTCGTTTTCTTCTCTCTCCTCTCTCTCTCTCTCCGAGACGTACTCACAGGTTTAAGCAAGAATGAAAATTTCTATTGAATGATCTCACGAATGAACCGAGGGCCGTTTACAATTTAGGTTTGCATGCTCATATAGAATTGGGTCCAAACATGGGTGGATGCCAAAAAACTACCTAAAATTGATGATAATTACAATTTAATAAAATTTAAAGATATTCTAAAAATGGGTGTAAAAAGACTATTTTGCCCCTGCCTAATAATGTGTGGAATCCCAAAACAGTCCCTGTTACTGACCGAGATCTTGCGTGATCTTCCGTGATTGACCCGAGGTTGTTTTGATGCACGTTTGATCGAAAGATTATTGTTTTCTTGTAGGGCTTGGCATGACGATCATTTTGATACCAACTTTGAGCCATGAATCATGTTTTTGAGGCATGATTATCAGACTTGAATCTTGGACAAATTTTGAAAACTTTGGATCGATTGTGTGCTCATTCCTTGAAGTTTCTTCATGATTTCCTCATTATATCACATTGAGCATGCCATCACGATTGTGTGGCAACAAACAGAATGCGCTTTGGAGCCCAAACAAAGATTTCACAACTTTTGAGTTTTGGCCAGAATCTGAAATCCGGTGGTCAGAATTTCAGTTATATCTGACCACTCATCATGTATGGGGTTCGGACCAATGATAGTCCTAGACCTTACACACAATGGAATTGGTTTCGCATTGATTGGTTGTGCGAGCGTCGTGATTTGGTCCATCGAGCAAGGCGTGTCGCTGCTGAATTTTCTGCAACTGCTACACGGATCAACAACTTCTCTGTAGCTTTTATCCTTACTCGAACATCATCTCGGGGCATATCAAATATCGAAACGCTTGTCTCGACGAGAAGAAGACACTCACAAAATTTGACTACGATACAACTTGAAACGAGTGAGATATGGCCCCGAAAGTGACTGCCCGTGATTGTAAAAACAACTACCTTCAATGGTGTTTTGGCGCAATGAGGCCGCACAAGAATAGTCTGTGGCCTACCTCTTTTTAGTTGTTTACCAATAACTTTGTCCTGGAGTGCCTGATTAAGCTGAAACTTGACCCATAGGGGTTTTTAACCATGTCAGATTTAATGTCGGTGGTCCCTTAGCTGTTTGACGCACCAAAGTATAGCTCTAGTTACGTGGTCCATTTCAAGGTGCTAGAGACTGATTTTGCTGAAATTGTTTCTTTGTGTTCACTGCCTTAGACATGTCTAATTGCAATGAAACTTAGCAGGTGGTCTTTTGAAGTGCTGATGAAGATCTTGACCAATTCTGGGGCCATGAGACTGTTAAGAATTTCCAATGTTTTGTAGGCTTTATTGACCTGCTTCTTACTAGGGACCAAGGTGTTGTAAAATGCGTTCAAACAATAAGAAAGATGGTCGTTCATATGGAAGAACTCGAGGGGAGAAAGTTCTTCAAATTATGAAGCATGCGACATGTTGGTGTTTCATGAGGGAAACACAACAACTGCATTTGATTGAATAAGGTTCTGGTCAGGAAAAAGACTTAAACTAATTCAAAGACCAGCTACACTTAAACTCCTAAAGTACCTTGGACCACCACTTGTCCCCTATCCAAACCCCCCTACTCTCATTCAAGAACCACCCCCTCTTCTAAAGTACTTAGAACCACTAGTAGTCCCTTACACAAATCCTTCACTCCCTTTCCTTAAAAACCCCTAATCATCACAGCCTTCATTGTGCCTTGTCTTACCAACACCCACTCCGACTGCGCAAGCCAACCAACCTTCTCTCCCTCCTCCCACAACTTCAATTGACCCTTCCTTGGGGGCTATGGCAAACCCTTCCCCTTCAGAAACCACTGCATTACCACTTGTCCTTTCAAAACCAGTGGTGAGCTAGGGTGTTGTCTTTCTTGAAGTCGACAAAGTCAAATACAATGTGATTGGGCACTTGAGGAGACTCCTAGCTCTCTTGAGTGTTTATGATGCCCTCATGCTATCAAATGACTTTCGTATGGCTCTGATACAAGCTCTCTCATGTCATGAAGTGTATGAGACTGAGATTGAACTAATTGAGGTAGACCCTGTAATCCTTAAAAGTTGAATGGCTATCACATTTTCTGATGATGACCTTCAGTTGGGTGAGAGGTTTCATAATCGGCCTCTCTTAGTAACTGGTGAACTGCATGCTTGCCAAATTAACTGGATCATGTTGGATGGGGGATCTGCAGTGAACCTTATGCCAAAGAGGATTCGTACTCGAATTGGGATACGTGTTGAGTAGCTTGAACCAACAAGGTTGACGGTTTAGGGATTTAATCAGTTAGGAGAGAAACCGGCTGGTGTTATTCCCCTTAAGTTCATGATCAGGGACTTGATTGCTTCCACTATGTTTCATGTTATTCATACAGACACTTCTTACAACATCCTTCTGGGTCGTCCTTGGCTACATGACCATGGGGTAGTTCCATCCACATTCCATCAGTGTGTCAAATATAGCCGAGATGGAAGACAACATACGATCTATGCTGATAAGAGACTATTTCTCATTGCTGAATCACATTATGCTGATGCAAAATACTATATTACAAATCCAGTGCGATCTCAAGATCTGATGTTGCCAGTGAAAACCATTACAGACCTTGATCTGAGAGAGATTGCTCAAACCTCTCATGAAGATGTGGAAGATATGGCAAGATCACTTCATCATATGTTCCAAGAGGAAATGTGATCCCTTTGATACTCATTGATGGAAATCTTTCCCCTTCCCTAGAAGCGATGTCCCAATGCCATAAAGAGGAATCTTCATCCTCCATCCCATCCTCACGGGAACCCATTTCTATGGTAGCTTAGATCGAACAAGTTAAGACGAAGGAAACCACTGATTTGATTCCTCTAATACCTACAGTCACTTATGCTCATGGTGACATAAAGGTGTTATGTATCCCCATTCCCTTCTCAAAAGTTGAGGTCGTACGCCAAACTAAGATGGACCAAATAGCTGACCAAAAAGTTTTGCATATTCTAGTCTCTCTAAGAGAAGAGAATAATGCTGGCCTTACTCCCCAAGTCAGTTATGCACCAAATCACCTCAAGGTATTGCAAATACCATAGGCCTTGCACATTGAGAATGACGATGCTTTCCTCACACCTTAAACCCCCCTTCAGCATGACCATTTCAAAGTCTTGCAAATCTCCAAGGTTTTGCATATCTTAGTACCCGAAAAAGAGGAGGGTAATGCTTACCTCACCTCTTCAACTCCATATCAGCAAGATATGGAAATCTTTCCCCTTCCCCAGTAGAAGCAATGTCCCAAGGCCATAAATAGGAAGCTTCAGCCTCCATCCCATCCTCACAGGAACCCATTCTTATGGTAGCTTAGATCGAACAAGTCAAGAAGAAGGAAATCACTACTTTGATCCCTTAATACTTATAGTCACTTATTCTCATGGTGACATAAAGGTGTTATGTATCTTCATTCCCTTCTTAGAATTGGAGGCCGTATGTCAAATTGAGATAGATCAAAAGGTTTTGCATGTTCCTGTCTCTCTAATAGCGGAGATTAATGCTTACCTTACTACCCAAATTAGCTCAAGGTATTGTAGATACCAGAGGTCTTGCACATTGAGAAGGATGATGCTTACCTCACACCCTAAACCCCCCTTTAGCATGACCATTTCATAGTCTTGCAAATCCCCGAGGTTTTTCATATCCCAGTCCTCGAAAGAGAGGACGGTAATGCTTACCTCACCTCTTCAGCTCCATATCAGCAAGATCGCCTTAAAGTCATGTAAATTCTTGAGGTCTTGCACGTCTCAGTCCCTGAAAGGGAGGAGGATAGTGCATACCTCACAGACCAAACCAACTACATGCATGACTCTCTAAGGTCTTGTGTTTCTCAACCCCTACTATTGCTGAATTGAAAGCACAAGTTCAGGATTTGCTCAATCAGGTTGAAGTTATAAGAAAGGGAAAAGCTAAGGTGAAGGAAGTAGTATCCCCAAAACCTTCTTCTGGTCCTCTACCTGGTTTCACCCTAGAAACCCGGGGCATAAGTATTCAGGAGAATCCTCAGATTCATTCCTCTATGGATGCTACAGTCATGCTGAAATGGGATCTTTATAGTCTTAAAGCACATCAGATCATGGGGAAAATGGACTATGAAATAAGGGGTTGAATGATGGTAAAGGGATGCTGTCACCTTTTGTAGTTATCGAGACCACGACATCTCAACATACTCAAAAGTAGGGCCTTGGTTACTCGGGGCACACTAGTTTACCTCCATGACCATTCTTCACTGACCAAATCTCTCATGTTACGGTATCCCAAGAGCTGTCACGATCCTCCTTTGAACCAACTCCTGGAGAAATCATTCCCCAGGAGCCTCAAGAAGAACTAGAAGTTGCTCAGACTCCTCAAGAACCTAAGGGTTCAAGAGTGAAAAAGATAAAAGAAGAATCATTGCTTATAGAGTGAGAGGTTGAAGTGCTTGAAGTAGATGAACAGACTTCTGATTTTATAACCCTTGATGAGGAGGAAATCTAGAAGTCTTGGAAGATCGTGGTCAAGCCACAACTGATGAATTAGAGGAGGTAAAATTGGGTGATGATGCTGACTCAAGGCCCACTTTTATCTCAACTATTATGTCTCCTAAAGAGAAGAAGTACATTGAATTCTTGCGAGCTAATCAAGATATCTTTGCCTGGCATTATCAGGAGATGCTTGGTCTTTACCCTCAGGTTGCAGTTCATAGGCTGGGAATTGACCTATTATGACCCCACCCCCTGACCGTACTATACCCTACCGGAGGGCGACAAATTCCACCGTCACTCAGGTGGGAGTGCCTCAACGCGTGTTAGAAATGCGGAATCAAAGCAAACCACGAAAATTAAATGGAACTCATACATCAAGCACTATAAACTGAATAAATTAAAAACATTAAATTTTCATTCAAACTCCATGATTCTTTACAATATAGTTCAAGGCTAACAAGCCTAACTTTTTTGTACATCACATCAAGAAAACACAGTGGCCTCACCACCAGACACCTACAATGCAGATAGGGATCCCCGACAGGTCTGAGGCTTCAAAGGTCTGTCACCACCACTCTGCTGTTCAACTCCCACAGCCAAGTGCTATCACTCTACACAGATGAAAGTAAACGGAGTGAGCTATAAGCCCAGTAAGTAGATCACTACCCTTGCATTCCCACCTACATGCATATACATAATAACATGGTCTATGGTTCATCAGAAATCATACTGACGTCACAGAGTAGGATTGTGAATTAGAATATATATATGTATTTGTCATATATAAAGAGAGTAACATTCAGATATCAGAGTATCAATTGTTCTTGAGATGGAAAATACATCTATTCTTATCATAGTTACAGTCAGATGTTTACAGAGAATGCCGAATTCAGACAGGTAGAACAGATCTATTTACTCCCGAAGTAGAAGCCACATCATCAAGCTAAACAAATCTTGTAACTTGAGACTTCTACCCTCATTCATGAGGAAGGACAATGACAAATGGATGTCCCATTTTGTAATGTCCTCACTCACGCACACAATCCCCAACGTACTTTGGGGTTTTTGATAAGTTGAGGCCTTGCAAGACACGACCCCCTCCGTATGCCTTCGGGCGAGAGGGCGTTACACTACCATTGGAGGCCCCAATGCGTAGTGCCCATAACAATTTGGGGGGCGCGATCCTTCCTGTCATTCATAGTCACTTCTTGACTCCACTCCTATCATAGGAGTCGAGATACAGTATACCTAACTACCAATGGACGACCATTGTGTAGTGGTCATAACACATAAAATAGAATGACAATCTCAATTGAACAGAATCACAATATCCACTACTAATGGAGGACCCATTGTGTAGTGGTCATATAATAGCATCACAGTATCCACTACTAATGGAGGACCCATTGCGTATGGTCATGGCACATATAACATAATCACATTTAAAAGAATCACAATATCCACTACCAATGGAGGACCCATTACATAGCGTTCATGACACATATAACAAATCACATGTAACAGAATCACAGTATCCACAGCCAATGGAGGACCCATTGCGTAGCGATTATGGAACATATAATAGAATCATAGTATCCACTACCAATGGAGGACCCATTGTGTAGCGTTCATGGGACATATAACAGAATAACATGTAACAAAATCACAGTGTCCACTACCAATGGAGGACCCACCCATTGCGTGGCATTCATGGCACATATAACAAAATCATATGTAACAAAATCACAATATCCACTAACAATGGAGGACCCATCGCGTAGCGTTCATGACACATATAACAAAATCACATGTAACATAATCATATCATTCACTACTAATGGAGGACCCATTACGTAGCGTTCATGACACATATAGTAGAATCACATGCAACAGAGTCACATTATCCACTACCAATGGAGGAGCCATTAAGTAGCGGTCATGACACATATAATAGAATCACAGTATCCACTACCAATGGAGGACCCATTAAGTAGCGGTCATGACACATATAACAGAATCACAATATCCACTACCAATGGAAGACCCATTACGTAGCGTTCATGGCACATAAAACAGTATTTATATAGCAGAATCAGAATGTCAGTGCATGACATGTACGAGATTTCATAGCAGTTTGAAATTCATTGTTATTCACATTGGAGATACACATGTGTGAGATATCATATTGTAAGATTTTTCGCAATATCAACCAGTGATATCTGATCATAAGTGTGGTCATAATATTCGATCCCTTTGGATTTGAATATAGTTTCGAGATCAATTTTTCACTAGACACGTGTATCTTTCAAATGGAAGTAGTTTGAAAGTGTTTGGACCTCGTTTGTCTCCTCAAAAGCACAAGAGAACGGAGATATTCTATCTGAAATCTGTTGTGTAGTTGGGGCAGTGGCATGTCCCACTTAGCACCGTTATAACTTTCAATCCATAAAATATTTCAAAGTACTTTCAAAACTAAAATTCTATTAAATACATGTATCTTTCAAAAACAGGTAATTGGAGAGCATTTGGACTCCATTTGGGCATTCATAAGTTCGTGACAACGCAGGCTAATGGTTCTGGATTTTACGAAATCTGTCAACAGTGATATATCTCTGTAAATAATCGTATAACTCTCAATTTATGAAGAATTTCGAAATGTGTTCAACATGTTATTTCAAGCATACTAATAAAATTTTAAAATGGAATAGGTTTAGAAGAAAATGGTCTCCATTTGGTCAGTTAAAATTCATGACAACAGAGACATCAATTTTGCACTTTTACTAGCTCTGCCAAAAGTAACCTACTTGCACATTTTGAAGCATAACTCTTCATGCATAAGAACTTTAAGAAATATTCAAACATGGACATTTTAGTAGACTCATATATCTTTCCAATGGTAGTAATTTGACGTCATTTGGATTTCACTTGGTAGGTCAAAGTAGATTACAAAGACATAGAATCTCCCTGAAATTTTACAGCACAATCGCACCATCACACAACATGACAAACAATCATCCCTTAATTATGCTAAATCATAACATATACCTTTCTCATCCTCCAATAGATACATAAAATCACATAAATCACAAACTTTCCATGAAAACAAGGGAGATTTTATACTCATTTTGGTCATGCAAAGGCAAGCTGAATTGCTTGAAATCACAACGTAACAGTGTGTGCATATGCATTAGTCATGCCAGTACTCATTCAAAGTATCATGCTTAATTCATGGTCCTTCTAAACATAAGGACCTACAAAGTAGATGATTCACTTACCTTAGGTTTTCTGTGTCTCCAAGTCTTCTTCCACAGTCTCCTCCTTCAGGCTTCTAACAAGACTTCTCCAAAGGTGAACAAAGGCTAAAAATAATGGGGATCAAAGTTGGGAGGCTTTAGAGAGATAAAGTGAAATGGCGTGTGGGAGAGGGAGAGGCTTAAGTACCTTGTAGTTGGGGTGACAGTCCAAAGCTTACCAAGTGGCGAGCAACGCCCATGCCAAAGCACAAGTGGCGTGTATGCTCAGCATGAGACCAGCAGGTGGCAGTCATTGTCCATGCATAGCAGCCACCCAAGGCATTGCCATGCACAACAGTGCTCCAAACGGCAATGCCTCTCTTCTCCAAATGGCGATGCCTCCAAATGGCGGTCTCCAAACGACGATGCCTCTTCTCCAAATGGTGATGCCTCTCTTCTCCAAACAGCGATGCCTCCAAACGACGATGTCTCTCTTCTCCAAACGACGATGCCTCCAAATGGCGATGCTTCCAAACAGTGATGCCTCTCTCTCTTTTCGTAGATGGTGTTACCCCTCTTCTTATCAGACTCCTACCGCCGTGCGTGTTTCCATGGCTAGGAAAACCTTGGTCCTTACATGACCTCCTTTAAGCTAGTCAAGCAAAAGTCAAGGAGATTCTGAGCTGATTTGAAAATCCAGATTGAAGCAAAGGTTAACAAGCTTAAGACAAAAAATTTCATAGGAGAAGTCAAATACCCAAAATGGCTCGCTAATGTTGTGTTAGTCAAGAAGAATGGTCAGATCAGGGTCTGTATTGACTTCCGTGACATGAATGCGGCCTATTCAAAAGATGACTTCCTGCTTCCCTTCACTGAACTACTGATAGACTCGACGGACAATTGCTAAGCCTTCTCCTTTATGTATGGTTATTCGGGGTATAATCAGATAAGGATGACATCAGAAGAGGAAGAATCCATGGCCTTCCTAAGTCCGAAATGGGTTCCCTGCTACACGATGATGCCTTTCGATCTCAAAAATGCTAGAGCCACCTATCGAAGGGCTATGGCCACTGTCTTTGAAGATATGATGTATGAAATAGTGGAATTCTACATAGATGATCTTGTAGTAAAGTCCAATGAAAGGAGCAGTCTGGTTAGATGCCTTGATCTCGCCCCCAGGTCTGGATGACCTGGTGGCACGTATAGCGAGTTTCAAGGAAAACGCGAGACTTGAGATCGCTCTCTTAGGAACCTTGTAAAGAAACAAGGATAGGTACACCAATCGGTGAGAGAGGGATTTGATGTGAGGTAGGACACACCTCACTTGGGTCTTTGACTCACTCGGGTTGACTCACGTGGTGACCTTCTTAGATCATGATGGAAAGTTCGTCAGTCTTACAACTGGTTCGAAATTGCCTCCCTTGACCTGTACTCTCCTGTTTCTACGATCGCACACACATGGTTAATTTACAAGATAAGTGGGCTAAGGGACCCTTGGTTAGGTGCATCGATCTCGCCCTCCTGATCCAGATGATCTGGTGGCACGCGTCTCGGGTTTTGGGGAAACTCGAGACTTCGAGATCGCTCTCTTGAGAACCTTGCTCAGGAACGAGGGAAGGTAAACCAATCAATGAGAGAGGAATTTAAGGTGGGTTTGGGACTTACTCAGGTTGGCTCGTGTGGGTGCCCTCTTAGATCATGAAGAAAGCCCCACAGTTCTACAACTGGTTCAAAATCACCTCCCTTGGCCTGTATTCTCCTGTTTCTACAATCACACACACGGTTAATTTTACACGACAATTGGGCCAAAGGACCACCACCTTGTCTTTGGGTCAATGTACACAAGGAGTGCACATTCAAAAGAGAAAAGAGAAGAAGTGATGAGATGAGGGTTTGGAGAAGGAAGAAGAGAGAAGAAGAAGAAAAGAAAAAGACATTTGAACAGGTGACTAGCTAAACAGGATGGCTAGATTGGCATGGTGAATGACCTGACATGGTAGCAAGACAAGCAATATGACCGGCACGACGACAATACTACTCAATGACATAACACCAACACCGACCAGCCTGACACATCAACTAGTTCGACGTGGTATCAAGATGGGCATGATAACTCAGACCAGCACGGTGACAATACTGCTCGACGATGAAACTACTAGGACAGTGCTAGACTTGTCTCTTGATCAAATGAGAGAGGCAGAAGAAGAAGAAAGAGAGAAAGAAGAGAGAGAGAGAAGAGAGAGAAAGGAGAGAGAAAAAGAAGAGAGAGAAAGGAAGAGAGAGAAAAAGAGCGAGAGAAGAGAGAGAGAGAAGAAAAAGAAAGAAGAGAGAAAAGAAGGGAGAAGAAAGGGATTCGTGCACGACATTACCATCGCTGTGCATGTTTCGACAGAGAGAGAAAGCTAGAACAGAGAGAGAATAAAGAAAGAAGTAGAAGAGGAAGAAGAAGAGAGAGAAGAAAATGCACACGGAATTTCCATCACCGTGTGTGTGAGACAGAGAAGAAGAGAGAAAAGAAAATGCACACGACGTTGCCATCGTCGTGTGTGTGAGACAGAGAAGAAGAGAGAAGAAAACGCACACGGCGTTGCCATCGCTGTGTGTGAGATAGAGAAGAAGATAGAAGAAAATGCACACGGCGTTACCATCGCTGTGTGTGTGAGTTAGAGAAGAAGATAGTAGAAAATCACATGGAGTTGCCGTCACCGTGTGTGTGAGATGGAAAAGAAGATAGAAGAAAATGCACACGGCGTTGCCATCGCATTGTGTGTGAGATAGAGACGAAGAGAGAAGAAAATGCACACGGAGTTTCCATCACCGTGTGTGTGAGATAGAGAAGAAGAGAGAAGGAAACACACACAGTGTTGCCATCGTTGTGTGTGTGAGATAGAGAGGATAAGGTTTGTGCATGGAACTGCCATCATCATGCACATTCAGTCAGAGAGAAACATGGAGAAAGATCGAGAAGAAGAAGAAAGAGAAAAAGAAGAAAGCGAGAGAATGGGACACCCACAACGATATCATCGCCGTATGGGTTAGAGAAAGAGAAGGAAGAAGATGACATGCACGACTCTACCACAGCCTTGTGTGTTCACAGAGAAGAAAAGAGAAAAGCTGAGAAAAGAAGAAAAAGAAAAGAGAGAGGAAGAAACAGAGAGAAGAGGAGAGAGAGAAAGATGAGAGGAGGAGAGAGAGAGAGACGAGAGGAGGAGAGAGAAAATTACCTTATCGAAGGGTACCGACCCTTTTCTTCTCTCTCCTCTCTCTCTCTCTATCAAAGATGCACCCACCGAACTCAAAACAAAATGTGAACTTTATTGATGAATTGAAAGTCTAAGGGGGAATCATGGAAGAGCTAGGAAAAGCCTACTTACAATTAGTTTTAGCATGTATTTATAGAATTGGGCCCAAACATAAGTGGATGCCCAAAATCTATCTCAAATGATGATAATTATAATTATTTTGAATTAAAAGAAATTCT
The DNA here is from genome assembly GCF_000471905.2 of Amborella trichopoda. The sequence continues at coordinate 15,220,627 of NW_006495273.1, read as the reverse complement.
AAAAATGGGTTTAAAATGATTATTTTGCCCTTGCCTAACAATTATGGAATTACAAAACAACCTTTGCTGCTACCCTAGAACATACGTGATCTTCCTTAGATGATTCGGGGTTGCTCTGGCGCCCGTTTGATCGAAAGATGATTGTTTTCTTGTCAGTCTCGGCATGGAGATTGATTTGATACCAACTTTAGGTCATGGATAGTGTTTTTAAACCACGATCATGCGACTAGAAATTTGGATGAATATTGACAACTTCAGATCGATAGTGTGCTAGTTCCTTGATGTTTCTTCGTGATTTCTTCAGTGGATCACACTGAGAATGCTGTCATAATCACGTGGCAACAAATCCAGCTCGATTTCGTGCTTGAACGAAGATTTTGTAACTTTAGAGTTTTGGTCAGAATCTGGAATTTCGACGCCAGAATTTATAGTCACTTTACTAAATTTGTGGATGAAATCCAACCATTCATCATGTTTGGGGTTCGGACCAATGGTAGCCCTAGACCTTGCGCACATAATGAAACTAGTCTCATGTCAATCCGATGCGAGAGCGCCGTGATTCGGTCGCTCGAGCGAGGGGTGTTACTGTTGATTTTCCTACAAATTTCTTTATGGATCAACAAATTCTCTCTAGATTTTCTCCTTTCTCAGGTGTCGTCATGGGAAACTCCACATATCGAAACGCTCGTCTTGACGAGACGAACATGCTCACCAAATTTGAGCATAATCCGAACGGAAACGAATGTGATATAGAACCCGAAAGTCATTGCTCAAGGCTACAAAGACAATCACCTTTAATGGTGATTTGATGCAGGGAGGTCACACCAAAATAGCGTGTGACCTACACCTTTTTGATATTTTACCCTTAACTTTGCCTTAGAATGCCCGATTAAGCCGAAACTTGACGCATAAGGGTTTTCTATCGTGCTGGATCCAATGGTGGTAGTCCCACCATAATTTGACACATAAAAAATAGAGCTCTAGTTACAATGTCTATTTCAGGGTGCTTGAGGCTAATTTTTCTGAAATTGATTGTTTGTCTGCACTACCTTAGACATGTCTGATTGTGACAAAACTTGACAGGTGGCCTTTTGATGTGCTTAAGAAACTTTTGACTTGTTCTGGGGAAATTTTGAGACTATCAAGAATTCCACTGCGTGTCAGGCTTTATTGATCGGCTTCCTCTTTATATTGCATCGGGGACCCAAGGTGCTGAAAAATGTATTCAAACAGCTTGTCCCGTTGAATGTTATGCTTCGAGAAGCAAGAAGGACAAAATTCAAAAAATTTCCTTCGACTTTATTCCTTTTGTATACTTAGCCATAGGACCACGTGAACGTCGAGGAGATTCCTGCAATGCTGTAACTAAGATGCTCAGATGTTTGGATGCAATGTACAATTCCATTTGTGGAGACTTTAGGGGGAGATGAGACTTTTTGGAGGGATCTTGTGAAAGTCCTCACCCTCAAGGGATTAATTATGATTCTGACAGTTGAGTATTTTGGTACAGACCTCGTTGGTCAGAATCAGGCCAATCTGGCGGTCGAGCACCATGTTGAATGACATTTTTCTCATTTTGGTCTGGGTTTTTTTATGGATGGTCTATTGAAGGACCTTTGGTTGACGTCTGTCTGTGTAGTGCACCAGGATTATACTCGGTGGGCAGGGTACCTTAGTTTATCGAGGTGACCAACTATGGGTATAACCCTTGCCCCAGTTAGTAGTGTCGTTACATAGCAGGTCCAAGTTATGGTTGACTTTGGCCTTCTTAGGGTGTCTTTAGCATTTTGTTGTGTGTTTATTTTATTGTAGGTGGTGGATGGTGTGCTGAAGGGCCTTTGATTGGTGTCTGTCTGTGTGGTGCACCAGCTTGTACTCAGTTGGGCAGGGTACCTCAGTATATCGACATGACCAGCTGTGGTATAACCCCTACCCCCTGCTAGCAATTTTGTTAGCATAACAGATCAAAGTTCTGGCCGACTTTGGCCTTCTTGCGGCGTCTTTAGCGTTTTGGAGTGTGGTTGTGACCTCGTGTGAATAGTGCTCTTGCTCATGAGACTTGTCGTTCCTTCTTGGTGAGTCTTTTGTCTTTCGAGTCCCTTTTATAAATGAACTTAGGCTATTAGCATCTTGCTTGATGCTCATATTATTTCTGTCATGGTATTGTGACACTAGGGATTTTTCTCTTGAATGTGGGCTGAAGTCTCCCGTTGAGGCAGTGCTGCATCAACCTGTTTATTAGTCCAAGTGTCCTTTGCAGATTTTCACTTGGACTTGGGAAGCAGCACCGTAGAGACGGTTTTCACCAACTTCTTTTCATTTGAGGCTCTTTTTCCCATGACCTTTCGGCCACGTCCACCCTTATTCTTCCATTTTTACTCACGGTGCCCTTTTAAGGTTTTCACTGTGCCTGGGTTTTTATTTGCGGAACTCTTTTACTCATCGTTTCGTGACCATGCTCGTCCGTCATTTTTAAACATGACATTCCCTTGTCCAAGTATACACCATGCCCATTATTTTTCTCTTTTTTTTTATTCCTTTTTTTTTTGTGGCAGTGTGTTTAAGGTTATGCCTTCGAGACCTGTGTGAAGCCTTTTAACGTCATGCGGCCAGAACGTGCACTACGGTTTAAGGTCATACAACTGGATCATAGTGAAGATGGATGACAGTCTGTTGAGACCATAAAGTGAGTATGGTGGGTGCTTTGACTCACTTTGGGGAGATGGCACGAGGCTACCTATGAAGGATGGATGATGTATGAATGTTGGGTGAAAAATGGTGACCCACTAGCTGATGGCAAGTATGGATGGCGAGATGGTTCGCCATTTTGTGAGCATGAGGGAGACTCACTGGGGAATGATAAATGGTAATGGAGGAAGATGGATTTACTAGGGAGTTTGATGAAGGTGGTGCGCGCACATGGACGGGTCGGTAAGGGAAGACGTGCGTGAAGATGCATGTGCGCATGTGTGGGGGCATGTTTAAGGTCATGCCTCCGGGACCTGTGTAAAGCAGTTTAACGTCATGCGGCTAAGACGTGCACTATGGTTTAAGGTCATATAGCTTGGACAGTGGCTATATAGTTTTAAAGTCATACAACTAGGACCATGTAGTTTAAGGTTGTGCAACTAGACCTCCGCTACAGTTTAAGGTCATATAGTTTGGACCATGGTGCTAAGCCTTTTAACGTCATGTGGCTAGGACGTGTACTATGGTTTAGGGTCATATAGCATGGACCGTGGTTATGCAGTTTAAAGTCATGCCACTAGAACCATGCAGTTTAAGGTTGTGAAACTAGACCTTCACTGCATTTTAAGGTTATATAGTTTGGACCATACAATTTTAGGGTTGTGCACTTAGACCTCCACTATAGTTTAAGGTAAAATAGTTTGGACCATGGAGTTTAGGGTCGTGCACCTAAACCAAGGCTGTGCAGTTTAAGGTCATGCAGCATGGACCAAGGCTGTGCAGTTTAAGGTTATGCAGCACGGACCAGGCTGTGCAGTTTAAGGTCATGCAGCATGGACCAAGGCTGTGCAGTTTAAGGTCATGCAACATGGACTAAGGCTATGTAGTTTAAGGTCATGCAGCACGGACCAAGGCTGTGCAGGTTAAGGTCATGCAGCACGGACCAAGGCTATGCAATTTAAGGTCATGCAACATAGACCAATGTGTTGGTTGCCTAGTAGGTGAAGCTTTATGGGGGATAGGTCTGTGGATAGTGATTTGACTCCCTGAGGGTAAAATGATTGTAGGGGTTTTAGATGGGAAGCAGACTTCACTGGGGATTAGGGGACAAGTATGACTCCCTAAGGTGCTCCATGGGGAATAGGCTCATGGAAGGTAACTTGACTCTTGGGGATGATACAGCTTGGTGTAAGACTAACTCATAGGGAATTGAAGGGGTAAGCATGGGGATAGGCTCATGGAAGGTAACTCGACCCTTGGGGATGAAACAACTTGGTACGAGACTAACCCATAGGGAATTGAAGGGGTAAGAATGACTTTAACTCCACTAGCTCCACTAGGGATCAATGGGTTGCAGTACGGGTGTAGTTCCTACTAGCGATGAGGGACAGTGGCCTGCTCCTGACTCCATTGGGGATGACCAGTCATGGCTTGGGTGGAACGGCCTGGATGCAACTCCACTAGGGATGGCAAAGGTTACGGCTTTGATGCAACTCCACTAGGGATAGTGGTAGAATACTCATAGTGAAGATGAGGTTCAGACATGCGCAGTGCTAGCCATAGACAGAAGCAACATACACAACGATAGTCATTAGCGCACATAGCGCTAACACGAGTGGCGCTGACATGCACAGGAGTGTTCATAGGTGGTAGTAGCACTGATGTGCACGGTGCTACTACGCACAGCGTTGGTTACACGTGGTGTTAATAACACACGACGATATAACCGGTGTTAGCCTGCGTTCAACATTAGTTGCACGCGGCGTTAGTGACGGGCAACAATAAGCTTCTATACGGGCCTCGGGTCTGAGCTCGACCTGGTCTAGCCATCTAAAGGTTGGTGCTCGGCATTGCACGGTCATCGGTAGGCCTATGTTTTGGGCCTCGGGTCTGAGCCCGACCTGGTTCAGCTCATTACCGCTTAGCCTTTAGGGACCTGTCTGGTATTCTTTCTTTGTGAGGGTACCTAGGGGAACCGTCTTCTATATAAGGGGGGAAGACCCCATTTTTGCTGCTTTACTGAAGGTAAACAATGAGAGTTTAACAGTGAGAGAGAAGAGACTTTCAGTAAGAACTTCCAATGAGCGTGCAGCTATTCTGACCAGTTTAGTAGCTTCGATGGGGTGTCCGCAGGAGTTTGCTGGGGAGAGCCGAGGTTTTGGTTGAGGAATAGAAGGTTCAGGTGAAGCAGGGAGAACACCGGTGGGTTGCAGAGGTATTACGACAGAGCATCTCAGTCACCAGAGTGGTGGGGAAAGAGGCAAGCGAGAGCCATCGAAGATTTCTTTGAACTTAGGGTGGTTCCCGGTGGTTTTTAATCTTTGGGGAGTAGTGGGAGAGTAGCAACGGTGAGTGGAAATGTTTTTCGGTGTCGAGAAACAATGAAAAAGGTGTCACAGTTGGTTTCTAGCGAGAGGGGAGACTGTTTCCCGACGAGCAATCGAAGGGTAAAGATAAAGCGAAGAGCCGCATGAAGGCGGACAGTCACGGGGTGAATGGCCGTCAGTCTGCACATGCGAAACTTGTGACAGGCCATGTTGTGGTGCCAGTTGTCAGGTGGCAGTGCCAGGGCTCGAGGTGACATGAGTGACATGTGTGAATAGCTTGAGCGTAGCCGGCGCTGAATGCGGGTGTAGTTAGCCCCTCACAATATAACTCCTTAGGTTGGCACATGGCACTGCTTCTTGAGTCAGCAGTCGGCGATAGCCTCTTGGTCGGGCGATGGCGTTGCACCTTGGTCGCCACACGTCGTGTGGGGGGACAACGATAGCCTCCACAAACGCAGTCGACATTGAGCTTTAAGCAACCAGCCATCGATATGCCCTTGCGAACGCAGCCGGCGCTACGCCTTGGAAACCTAGACGACAATAGCTTTGTGACTTAGCATTTCTAGACAGGACAGCCGGTGCCTGTCTTTATTTACGCAGCCGGCGATAGCCTTGCCTTTTACGCACGGTTGTAACATTGCCCCTCAGTGACTTGCACATGGTCAGGGAAACTTTGGCTTTTTGGATTCATGGCTCAACCTTGGGGTGCCATTCCTAACGTGAAGAACCTCCCACGGGTAGGGGAACTTGGCACCAACACGTTTACTGATGAAAGCTTATGAGGGGTGTGCCCATCTGGCTCACTGATGCATTGGGTGAACCAAGGTGGCCTTTGAGTGTCACCTTTGTTAGTTACCCCATCCGCTTTGAGGTCAGAGAAGACAACGACGAGAATGTAAGGATGGAAGAAGGGTAAGCCTCTTCCACTGTTTGCATAGGAATGTGGCCTCAGGTGAGGACTTGCCTACTTTAGGAAAGAGGATGGTGAAGACCGTAGGCCTGAAGTGGTCCTCTGCTGGTCTTCAGGTGCAAGGGGAGCACCAATATTTAGGAGGATATTCTTCATGGACCATAAAAGTGTTGGGCTGATTCAGGGCATTCTGAAGAGCGCTTCCCTACTAACCACCATCCAATGCTCGGTGGGCTACTATTAGCATTGCTCGAACACTGTCAAGGTATTTTTGGAAACTTGGAGCCATGCTAATAACACATGGCTGATTGGTCATGAAGGGGTAGAGATTTCGCTACTAGATCTGCACTTCATTGGTGGGCTCCCCACTCATCAATCATTTTTGGAGATGAATGGGTCGGGAAAGAAGAACCACCAGCTGGACTTCAGGAGCTGTTTGGAATTTATTAGTGCTTTGCTCCGAGTACAAGAATGGACGTGTTTCCTTCACCCAATGGGTGGCATTCTTCTGTGGAGATTGCACTGATGAAGTTGGCCCGAGCCCAAGGAGAAAGGGGAAAGTCCAGTATTTGAGTTGGAAAGTGGGAACGACCACGACTTCCTGACGGCATACTTAGTGCTCTTCTTGTGCAAGTTCACTCTTTTGGGAGGAGCATAAACTATACATCCAGGCTCATTCTATGTCGCCTGCGACATGATGAGGGGCGAGAGTACGCGCTTGCACAATTGGTCTTGTGCAGCATCTACTACAGACTGGGAGCCGTGTCTAAGGGGAAAGCCTATTAAGGAGATGAAGGGGTAAAAGGCATAGTGTTCGGGGAAGTCATCCCAGGGGATTTTAAGATGCCTTTTTCGATCGACTATGTGTATGGCTGGCTTGGGGCTTATTTCCCCAACACCTATACCAGAACTAAGGTCTTAGAGGACACAATGTGTCTATTTCTCTTGAAGATTGTTGGGCAGAAAGCGGTCTTCCATACTCTTGGCCATACAAGTAGCTTGTTCAACAATGACCACCTCCACATGAGCCAGGTCAACTTCCCGATTGGATGCCTTATAGACCGTGCCTTTGCTGATGAACTAGGCAAGAACTTGGATGTCCCTCCCACTACTCATAAGGAGCTCATGTTCATGTTGAGCATCAAGGGCAGAGTTCTACCTTATCGCACCATCCATAGTGCTAAACTCGAGGGGTATTTCCTTCAAATATTCCCTCGATAGCATGGGCTCGATCAAGGCTACCCTTTCTCAGTGTTCTTTGAGAAGTGCTACAGCAAGATCAACCATAGAAAGAAGGACAAACTGGGGACTCATCGTGAGACATGGCTGGTGAGGCATGTTCGCATAACTTGGGCCACATGCTTAGAGTTTACAGAGATTAACAAGTACGTGCTGCTGCATTTCAATAGAATGGTGTGAGCGGCTGAGGCCCATGAACGCTGATGGTGAATCACCAGTCATGGATACTGGGGGGTTGACCATCTCTGGAAAGGGGAAAAATGCCACTGGTGTTAGAACATGCAGTAGAAGAAGATAACGAGAATCCCTCCTTTGGGCGAGGTTTTCACTTTGTACTTCCCCTAGGACTGGCGAGACATTGGGAAGCCCCGACAAATTGCTGTGGACAAGTCCTTGCCACGGTTTCTTGCTATGGAGAAGAAGACAAAGAGCATTTTCGACAACCACTTTGCTATCTTCCTATGGAAGGAGGGCCACAAGGTTTTTGGGTACGAGGGGGTGCTTCTGAGACTGCTGCTGAGACTTGCCGCATGCTCTTCTCAAGGGAGTGCTTCTGAGATTGCTGCACCTTCTGAGGCGAAGGGGAAAAAGAGGAAGCGGACTGCCCCAGCCGTACCTCGTGCCCCGGTTCAAACTACAGCACGGGCTCCAAAGCGTAGGAGGCCCAAACTTCCAGTTGTTAGGGAGCCAGCCGACGGTTGTTCCCCATCTGCTTCCTCGGAGTCCTATGTGTCTCATGTTATTTCCGCATCACCCTGTGCTCTTGAGGCTTCATCTTCCCTTTCACTTGAGCCTTCCTCTAGCTCTTCCGAGATTTAAGCCGGTGCCTCAGATCCCACTGAACTGATCGACATTGCTTTGGGCGAGAAAGTGACGTCCATGGTTGAGGGGGAGGGCCTAGTCCCGATGGAGATCAATGGGGTTGATATGGCCAGCTTTGATGAGGCAGTCGAGGTGGAGAAAGCCTCTGAGACCCAGGAGGTTGTTGTGCCCACCAAGGTAGGGGGTGCAGTCATGGAAAGGGAAACTCTAGGAGAGTCTGTGGTCATAGAGGAGGTTGGTGCCCTAGGGACTGAAGAGGGGGTTCCCGAGCAGCAGGAAGTTGCTGCTTCAGGTGATGTAGCTGTAGGGGATATAGAGGCAAGACATCCTTAGGGGGCAGATCTTGAGGGCCCAGAGACGGTAGCTCTAGTGGGCGATGAAGGGGTGGAGGGCCTTATAGCCACAAAAGAGGTGGTCCTGGCAGAAGAAGCGGTAGCTAAAATGGCTGCCCTGGAGTACAAGGGTGAAGAAGAAGAGGGGAGAGATGTCGAACCTGCCGAGCTGGAGATGGAGGTTCAAGAAGAGAGAGAGCAGGGAGAAGAAGTTGACCCTGAAAGGGTTGAGGCTACTTTGAAAAATATTTCAATTGCTCCAGAAAACGAGGGGTAAGGAGAAGAGGTTGGCCTTGATGGGACCAAGCCTGCTAGTGGTGAGGCTGAAAGGCCAAGTGAGGAGGCTGATATTGTGAGGGCCGAGCAGGATGAGAGCTTGGGCTTCTCAATCGCTCAGGAAGAGTCAGCAACTCACATGGTTATCATCCTTTTGAGCCCCACCATTGATACTGATTCTCCTTCCATTGTAGCGGCCTTAGCAGCATTGCCCAAGCCGAATTTCAGTGGGATGTCAAGCATAATCGTGGATATGCTTCGTCTGGGCATGCAGAGACTGACAGATCTGCCTCTTACTGAACTTGAGAGTGCAATCCAGAAGCCAAGGCAGATCACCCTTCTAGGGGGTGCACCATAGGTCCTCCCATATTTTGACAGTGCCGTAAATGAGCTAAAAGGGTGGAGAATAAGGGCCTTGCATGAAGAAGCAACTGCACAGCGGCTGAAGAGCTCACAATTGTCCCCTTTGGAGTCCTCATTCATGCGCCATCGCGAACTGGTAGAAGCTTAATTGCAACAAAAGGATGCTGCAGTCTCCCAGAGATTCAACCTTGCTGAGGAGGCCATCGCCCGCCACCACAAGGTGATGACGCTGAGGGCAGAGATATTAAAGCAGACGCAAAAGCTTGACAAGTTGGAGAAGGAGACTGCGGCTTGAGAATCAATGGATAAGGTGCTTACCAATAATATTTTGACTCTCGAATACTCATTAGAGGAAGGGACTGCCTTGATGGAGCACGAGGCTGAGATGGTGACAGAGTTGAAGGGACGCATTGAGCAGGCTAGGGCATCAGTCGCGACATATAGGGGGAAGATCAATGAAGTAATTGATCAATTTTAACAGTGTCATTTTATTTTCCTTGTAATGTCCCCTTGCTTTATGAATAAAATTCTCTTTTTTGCTTCAGTGTGATGAGTGACCTTCTTCTTTTTATTTGCTTCTCTGCACTCTTCCTCTTGCTTTTGTTCATTATTTATGCCCTCTTGATTCTCTCAATCTCTGCTCAAAGTCAGGCTTAGGAGTTTGATTTGAAATTTATAGGGAAGTTGATATTCAGCAACTGTGAGGCCAAAAGCACTCTCATATGAATGACTTGATCTTTGCACAGGTGTCTGCAGTGTTTGCCCCGTGCTAGCTGATACTTATAAACTTGTACCTTGTGGCAAGCCTCTTGAGAATAAGAGCTCTGCCCCCTTGATTCTCTCAATCTCTACACAAAGTCAGGCTCAAGAGGCCACCAGGGTTTCTTTGACTTTGACTTCTTGTGCTTCCCAGTAGAAGAGGATGGCTCTGACTTTGCTCGAGCTACCAAGGCATCAACAACTGTTAAGAATCCAACCACTGGGCTAACGTCTTTTTCAGCCGTCTCCGGTGCGTCCTGCTTATATTGGTTCTTTTGAGCTCTCTATTAAGAGCCTCAAAGTTTGGACATTTCATGGTTGTACTTGCAGGAGACATAGAAGAGGAAGGATAAGTAAAAGAAGAATAAGAGAAAGAAGGAGAGGGGTCAGTAGGTGAGGGACTTTTAAGGTCATTCCCCTCATAGGATTGATCTGGGCTGCTTTTTGTGTCATCACTAGAATTGGACGTGTGCAGGGAGTATTTTAATTCTTTCCCCTGCTTAGACTATTGGGGAGTGCTTTTAATGTTGTCACCCTCATTGGACGTTCCCCGAGTAAGAGATGACTCAGGAACATCCTCTTGATGAGACGAAGGAATGAGGTTGGTGGCCATCGGAATGAAGTCTTTTAAAGTCGGCAAGGGAGGAAGAGGCCTGAGAAATTTTGGCTCGATCGATGGCTGAGGAACTTTGTTCTTTCGGTGAGCAGCCCTTGGTGCTCGTCTTCTTCTAGTCACCTTTGGAGGTGCTTGGTTCATCTTGCTAGGTTTGTGAACAGCCTTAGCCTGACGAATCGCTTCTTGCTTTAAACACTTGAGCGTGCTCCACCCGTGATGAACTTTCCGTGGCTGGGAAGTCGAGGGTTCAGCGGGATCAGAGTCATCCTTTCGGGAGTCTTGTACTAGGACACTCTCCTAAGTGGAAGTATCGACTTGTGGGCACCCAGCATAGGCAATGTGATCTGCTTAACTTTTTTCGCAACCACAGCTTCAAACCGAAAACATTCCTTCAATGCATGGCCCCATATCCGATGATATGGCACTAGTGATTCTCGATCCCCTGGGCAAGGTGTTTGGGCTACCTTGCCGGCTTAGGAGTGATGTGCCCTTGTTGGAGCATCGCCTCAAATAGGCCTAAAAGCGGGTCCAAGTGATCATTTCCCAGGTCTTGAGTGAAGGGGTCCTCTTGTACCAGTGGAGGAGAGATTTGGGGATTTCTGTTTGGAACGTCACCAACTTCTTGGTCTCTCTGCATTTTCTTCGTTAATAGCTCGTTGAAGCCAGAGCATTCGCTCAGGTTATGCTCTGATATCTGATGATATGGACACCAGAGACCCTTAGCTCTTTGAGTCCGATGCATGGGTTGTCTTGTTGGTTTCGGCGCGATGAGGCCTTCTTGATGCATCATGGAAAACAAGGTGCGAAGGATGCTAGGTGCCTCATCTTCATCCTGAATTGTCACTGCGTGGGATGCTTCTGATGCCCCAAATGCTTTCTTGAGTTCCCCTTTTGGATACGAGCCTCAATGAGATCTTTAAGTGCGTAGCATTCGTCTGTGGAGTAGTTTACCATTCGATGATAAGCACAATATCTTGTGTGCATATCGAGACCGGCCTGATTGAGAGACTTGATATCGGGCAGCTCAATCATGTTCTATTTCAGCAATAGTCGGAGCAGTGCACGAACCCATTCCTTTTCAAAAGGATAAACCTTGTTATGATGTATGGTCCAATAGTCATCTTGATTAAGGTTTGCGGTTGGAGGTACCCGGTTGTATGACGGCTGTTGTTTGCCTATCTGAGGTGTTGTCTTTGTTGTGCTTACCCTTTTGGAGAGATTCAAAGTCTGAGAGGCAGCCTTCTTTGGGTCACTCTTGGTAATAGGTGCACTGATTAACCCTTTTTGTTGGTTGTCCCAGGCATTGGATCGAGAAGTACCATTGCCCCGATTGTTTCCCAAGCTTGAGGACTGTTGTTGAGACCCACCATGGTGGCATGACAGACTCTATGTGAACTGACTTAGAGATCAGCTCTGACATGAAGGTCGAATTGGAGGCCTCAACATGTAGAGCAATCTCAAGTCGCCAGTTTCACACATAGGTCTGAACTGCTTCGTTCTTAAACATCGGATTGAGATGACGAGCAGCCAAATCTCTCCACCATGCTATGAATTCATCTACGGATTCATCTGGATCTTGGGTCAAGGTGAGAAGCTCAATGGTTTGAACCTCTCTCTCAACCTTAGAAAAGCGTTAATGGAATAATTTCTCCATTTCCTCCCAAGTATGTACTGAGTTTGGGGGAAGCCGAGCATACCACTGAAAAAGAGAAAAACCTCTCTTTTTCTCTTGTCATAGACGGAGGGAGCCTATCGTCGCTTGTGTTCTTTCTCTCTTCTCTTTCTTCTATCACAACCGGCAGAAGCCTATCGCCGCCTGTGTTCTCCCTCTGCTCTTCTTTCTCCCACAGATGGCGGAATGTCATCGCCGTCTGAGTTTCTCTCTCCCCATCTCATTGCCACCTGTGTCTACCTTCCTCTTCCTTCTCTCTCTTACTTCTTCTCTTTGCTTTTCCCTCTCTTCTTTCTCTTCCTCTTTCTTTTCCCTCTATCTCCTCTCATGCTTTTATTCTTCTCTCTCTCTCTCTCCCTTTCCTTATATTTTTCTCTTCTTCTTCTTTCACTGATTTCTCTCTCACCTCGCTCTTTCTTTTCTTTTCCTTCCTTATTTATGTTCTCCATCTTCTCTTCTCTCTCTTTCTGTTCACTTTTCTTTCTTTTACTCTTTCGTTTGATCAAAGGGGGGTTTGAGACTAGAACTCCATGGTAGTCCTGTCGTCTAACAGTAACACCGCTGTGCTGATCATAGTTATTGTGCTCGCTTATTGTCACGACAGAATAGCTATTGTGTCAAGCTAGTCGGTATTGGTACTGTCGTCTAGTAGTAATTCTGTGTCGGTCTCATCGCCTGATCAAATTCTTCTTGTCCCAATCTTAATTCTCTCATTCCTCTCTTCTTCTTTTTGAATGTGCACGTCTGTGTACGTTCACCCAAAGGCAAGGTGGGGTCCCTTGACCCACTTGTCTTGTTGCCATGTGTGTGTGATTGCAGAAACAGGAGAATAAAGACCAATGTTGGAAGACATTTTTCATCATCATGGGTCCCCGGTTAATAAAGCCTAACATACAATGGAAAATTTGAAAGTCTCATAATAGCCCCAAAACTAGCCAAGATCTTCATAAGAACTCTCAAAATTCTCCTGTTAAGTTTAGTTGCATTTCGACATGTCTAAGGCAGTGTAGACTAAGAAACAGTTCCGGTAGAATCAGCCTTTAGCATCATGAAACGGACCCTATAACTAGAGCTATATTTTTGGTGTCCTAATTTACTGTGGGACCACTGCCATTGGATCCGGCACTGTTGAAAACCTCCAAGGGTCTAATTTCAGCTTGAAAGGGCATCCTAGGAATAAGTTATAGGCAAAAGAGCAAAACAAGAGGAGTCACAGGCTATTCCCGTGTGTCCTCCCTGCAACTCAACTCCATTAAAGATGCAGTCACGACTAATGACTTTTGACACTGATATCTCACTCGTATCAAGTCGGATCAAGTCCAAATTTTGTGAGAGTATTCGTCTCATCAAGACGAGTGTTTCGATATGTGGCACACCCCATAACGACACCTGAGCGAGAAGAAAAGCTAGAGAGAAGTTGCTGATTCGTGAAGAAAGTATGAGAAGGACAACATTTGGAAAATTTCCTTTGGCTTTATTACTTTTTTTCTTCCTAGGCACAGGACCACGTGAATGTTGAGATGATTCATGCAATGGTGCAACTAGGATGCTCAGATGTAGGGATGCAATGTTCGCGGGTCCGTCCATGGAGACTTTAGGGGCAGAGGAGACTTTTTTGTGGGATCTTATCGAAGTCCTCACCCTCTTGTGAACTGTTTACGATTCTGAAGCTGAGGATTTTGTACGGACCTCGTCAGTCAGAATCAAGCCCGTCTGGCAATTGAGTGCCATGTCGAAGGGCATCTTTCCCATTTAGTCTGGGTTTCTTTTTCTTGGATGGACAACAAAAGAGCTTTTGGTCGTCGTTTGTTTACGTCGTGCACTAGTTGTTCCTTGGTGAGTAGGGTACCTCAGTTTATCGAGATAACTAGCTTTGGGTATAACCACCCCTACCCACTGCTTTGCAGCTACGACAATCATCTGATAACCACTCCAAAGTCATGGCTAACTTAGCCTTCTTAGGGCGTCTTTGGTTCGTTGGAGTGACTTTCTTGTTTGTTTGTTGTGCTGGAGAGCCTTTTGTTGGCACTCATCTGCGTTGTGCACCAGTTTTTCTTAGCTAGTAGAGTACCTCAGTTTATCGAGATGACCATCTTTGGGTATAACCACCCCTAGCCACTACTTTGTTGCTACGACAATCATCTGATTGCCGCTCCAAAGTCATGGTTGACTTAGCCTTCTCGAGGCACCTTCAGCATCTTAGAGTGTATTTGTAACCTCTTGGGAATGATGTTCTTCTTCATGAGACTTGTCTTGCCGTCTTGGCGAGTATTCTGTCTTTCGAGTCCTTTTTTCAACTGGACTCGGGCTGTTACAATCTTTTCCTTGAAGCTCACATTTTTGGAGCCCCATATTGTGACACCAGAGATTATTCTCTTTGAATGAGGGCTGAAGCCGTTTGTTGAGGCGAACGTTGCATCAACCTGTTTCTTGGTCCAAGTGTCCTTTATGGATTTTCACTTGAACTTAGAAAGTGATGCCTTAGAGACGGTTTTCACCAACTACTGTTACAATTGGGGCGCTTTTACCCATGACCTTACAACCATGTCCACCCTTATTCTTTTTTCTTTTTCCATTTTTTACTCATGATTCCCTTTCGGGTTTTCATCTTACCCGATTTTTATTCACGGAACTCTTTTACTCATGGTTTCATGACCATGCTCGTCCGTCATTTTTACTCATGGCGTTCCCTTACTAAGGTATACACCATGCCCGTTATTCTTATTTTTATTTTTTTTCTGTGTGAAGGTGTTTAAGGTCATGCAGTTGGGACCTGTGCGAAGCCTTTTAACGTCAAGCGGTCAGGACATGCACTATAGTTTAAGGTCATACAGCTGGACCATAGTGGATATAAATGGTAGTCTGTAGATGCCATGGAGTGAGTATGGTAATAGTTTGACTCACTTGGGAAGATGGCACAAGACTACCTATAATGTTTAGGTGGCGAGATGGTTCGTCGTTTTGTGAACGTGGGTGAGACTCACTGGGGGAGTAATGAAGGATAATGGAGTGAATGGGCTCACTGTGGAGGTAGTGAAGGTGGTGTGTGCACACGATTAGATCGGTTAAGGAAGACGTGTGTGAAGATGTACGTAAAATGTGTGTGTGCGTAAGTTGGCCTCCTGAACCTATGAAAAGCAGCTTATCGTCATGCGGCCAGGACGTGCACTATGGTTTAGGATCATATAGCTTGGACCATGGTTATGCAGTTTAGAGTCATGCAACTAGGACCATGCAGTTTAAGGTCATGCAACTAGACCTCCGTTACAGTTTGAGGTCATATAGTTTGGACAACTGTTATGCAGTTAGAGTAATGCAACTAGAACCAGGGCTGTGCAGTTTAGGGTATGCAGCACGGACCACCATTGCAGTTTAAGGTCATATAGTTTGGACCACGGTTATGCAGTTTAGAGTCATGCAACTAGGACCTGGGCTGTGCAGTTTAGGGTCATGCAGCACGAACCGCCGCTACAGTTTAAGGTCAAATAGTTTGGACCACAATTATGTAGTTTAGAGTCATGCAATTAGGACCAGGGCTGTGCAGTTTAGGGTCATGCAGCACGGACCGAGGCTTGGGTCGCCATGTAAGTGAGGCTGCATGGGGAAGCAATTTGACTCCCTGGGGACAAAATAGGAAAGACAACCTCTTTGGGGAAAAGGGGACGAATATGGGTCTTTTATATCCTTGAGGACAGAATGACTAAGTGTAAAGCAGAGCAATGGGGATTGTAGCAGTAAGAATTGTGTGTGTATGGCTCTCTTACTGGGATTGTGAAGTCATGACTTGAGTTTGGTCGATCTAGATTCCAATTTACCAGAGATAATAGGTCAGAGTCAAGGTGTAATCTTACTAGGGATAATAATGATAGGACACACACGGCTTCCGCCTGGAGTAGGCAACAGTGGGTTATTTAAAATATAGCCAGCATGAGTGCAACAACCATTATTTCTTGAGCACTCAATCGACACTAAGTTTTCAAAAATGCAACTGGTGTTGAAGATGATCAACACTGCTCCTTAACCAGTCAACTAACGCTGGAGGGTTAAAAACATGACCGGCGCTAGATTGTTAAAAAGATCGTCGGCATTGAGGGCGGCACGTGCTTGAACACAACCGGCATGGAGTTCTCTCACATGCAGCTGACATTGTGGTTGTTGAGACACAACCGGCACTAGGTAACTTATACCGCATAGCCGGCGTTGGGTATGGAACGATACTTAAGCCATGACCCCAGCCCGACCCGGTCCAGCCCTTTTATTGGATTTTTTCAAGGGACAATGAAAGTCGCCTCAGGCCTCGGGTCAAAGCCTAACCCGACTCATCATCATTTGGATTCCCTTGGATGCGACTGGGATTCTTAGTTTGTGAGGGGCGTTTGGGGGTAGTGTTGGCTATATAAGGGGGTAAAACCCCATTTTCCTTCACTTTTCACTGAAGGTAAAAAACTTAAACAAACATTTTAACAGTGAGCAGAGGGTCCCTCAATAGAAGTTTCGACAAGCAGTGGAATTCCAGCAAAGGTCTTGCGAGGAAGGATTCAACGAGCAAAATCTCTGCTAGGGATTGGTGAAGTTACATGAAAAGGGAGAAAGAGAGTTCTTAAGGGAATTTTTCGAGAAGACATGGAGTTTTAGGCTAAGGTTTTGCTGGTTGGAGCAACAATGAGCATTTCCACTAGGCAGGAGAACTCTGGCCATGGTATTTCGAGGCTAGAGGAGGCGGGAAGTGCAATAGTGGGCATTTCCATGTGCCTTTGCTAGTGGTTTTTAAGGGGTTTCCCGGTAACTTAGTGAAAGTTGCAAAGGTTTTGGTGACTTTCCGGCCAAGGCATAGGCAGGGAAAGTCTCTCAGTGAGTTTTCGATCGTGTAGAAGAAGTTCCAGCAAGAAACCGAGGAGCTAGGGAAAACGATTGGTCACCGAAGGTGAACTATAGAAAGGAAGGCGAACGGTTGAGAGAGGTGGACTGCGGGGTAGGCGAACGGTTGGGGCAACGAATGGTCACAGGAGGTGAATCGTCACAAGTGGTGGACGGTTGCCCCTGGAATCGTGCGACCACTAAGGAGGTGCGAGTCATGGGCCTTGAAAACAAGGATTCTTGGGAGGCGAACAATCACGATAGATCTGGCGCTAACAAAAGCGTAGCCGGCGCTGACACAGCTAGCACTGATGGTTGGAGGCATAACCGGTGCATATCCCAAAGAAAGGCAGGCAGCGCTAGGAGTTGGGAGCACAGCCAACGCTGGCCTTTGGAGGACACAGCTGGCGTCGCTTCAGACGATGCTCATCAGTGTATCTGGCACGTGATGACGTGCATAGTGCTACTCGCATGTGGCAGTAAGATACATGCAGGAATTGCTATGCTTGGGGATGAGCTACATGGTGCCATGCTCATGCATGGCGTTGACATGGGCTGGCAAAGGGTGGTGAATGGTGGCAAGGCATGGCTTGTGATACATGTTGGAGGCCATGTCCTGCAGGACAACAGTGGAGTCCATGTTGTTATGTGGAAGGGCATCCATTGTGAACAGGGTATGCTCTCCATCATAGGCCAGTTCCTTGCCAGAGCAGCCCACCTTGTATGTTTTATACAGACGTCGTATGAATTCTGGCTTGTCTATTTGATATATATGTCAGACGAGATCTCTGGCTTGTATGTTTGATATACACGTCGGATAAACTGAGGCTAACTTCACCGAGTGGTTTCGCTTCATCATTTGGTTTGTAACCATCCTCTTACTCTTCAGATGAATTGAAGATTATAACTTATCCAAGTGGTTTTACTTCTTCTTTTTGGCCTGTAACCGTTCTCTTTAGTGGTACTTGTCAGATGAATTGAAGCTATAACTTCTCCAAGTGGTTTGGCTTCTTCTTCATGGGGTAGGCATTTGTTTTTGGCCTGTAACCGTCCACTTATATACTACAGGTTTTGGTTTATAACTGTCCTCTTATCCTCAGATGCAAGAGCAACACTTTTGGTGTCAAATGTTATCTTTTCTTCAGATGTGAGAGACTTGAAATCTCCCTAATAGTGGGCTTTTTAGCTTGTAACATATAATTCATTTTTATTGCAATAAAAAGAGTTAAAATTCATTTGGACTATCTTGCACACTTTTTGCGTTGAGCATCTTTCCTTGAAATATGAATCACGGATAATACTTCTTTAGGTATCGCCCATTAATAGGGGGCATTGCCTCCTCTCCCTCAAGATGTGCCAGTATGTAGGCTCCATTTGGCGAGACCTTTTTTAGTATAAAGGGACCTTGCCACTTGGGTTCAAACTTCCCTTTGCGCTGGCCATGCCTAACAATAGGCACCGGCCATGCATAACAATAGGCCTCTTGATGGCTAGGACTAGATCGCCACGGGTGAATGAGCGGACTTTGACAGACTTGTCAAAAGCCCTCTTCATTCTCCCTTGGTTGAGTGCAAGGTTCTACTGAGCCTCTAGCCTCTTTTCATTGAGCGGATATAATTCTTAATACTGGAGCTTGACTCTCTCGTCTCCAGTTATTCCTTGGTGAATTGTGATTCGCAGTGAAGGGATTTGAATTTCAAGAGGTAAAACTGCTTCACCCCCATAGACCAGAGAATAATGAGTGGAATCAGTAGCATTTTGTGTAGTAGTACGATAAGCCTATAGTGCTTCAGGAAGCTTCTCATGCCAGTTCTTTTTCGTCTTTGACACCGATTTTCGTAAAACGTTGCATAGGGTCTTATTGAAGGCCTTAGCTCAGCCATTCGCCCGAGGGTGGTACATAATCGAGTACTTCCACTCAAAACCAAACTGATTGACCAAGCGATCAATATGATGGCTCCAACACTGAGGACCATTATCAGATATAATCTGGCCAGGGACCCCAAACCGGTATAGAATGTGATGTTGAATAAAGTTAACCACTGTTGTCCCAGGAAGTTTCTTAAGGGGGACTGCTTCAGCCAACTTAGAAAAGTAATCTGTTGCAGTTAAAATGAAAACATAACCCATTGCCGAAGGAGGGTCAATAGGCCCTACTATGTCCATACCCCATTGTGAGAAGGGTAATGATGCCACGGTAGGATGTAAGGGCTCTAGAGGTTGGTGAACAAGGCTTGAGTGTATTTGGCACACCTTGCACTTTTTAACATAGTTTAAGGAATCAGCAATCATGGAAGGCCAGTAGTACCCCAACATGCGTATCCATTCATATAGCTTGGGACCAGCCTGGTGTAGCCCACAAATGCATGAGTGGACTTCTTCTAACACCTTATTTGCTTCTTAGACATCCACACATCTAAGAAGAATACCTTCAAATGATCATCTGAAGAGAGCGTCTCCTTCAAGGAGGTTATACTTGGTAGACATTCGACATACATTGTTGCATTCTGCACGATCTTCCGGGAGCCTGCCATGTTTTAGAAGACTAGTAATGGGCTCTCTCTAATCTTCTACCTGCTCAATTTTCACGGCATATTAGGTCCAATTATCCTGGTTCTTGGTTTCGAACCTTAGCTCCTTAACTCTGTGTCATTTCTTATTAAGTCTTAATTACTGCTTTAGCTGATAGAAGTGCTCCGACTGGATAAAGAGGGCACTCAGGGAAGATATTTCTCTCTTCATCAGCATTGACCTCGGTTCTTAGTTGAATGTGTCTCCATTCTGCCACCCAAACAAGCGTGGGTCCTGATCAGGACAATTGAATTGTAGCTCGGAGTTTTGCAAGTGCGTCAGTCTACGAGTTTAGCCTCCTGGGGATGTGACTCAGTGATACATCCTCAAACTGGGCTATATACGGTTTTGCAGTATCGTGATAAGGCTTGAGAGTGTCTTTTCTCACATCATAGATCCATTTGAGTTGTTGGATAAGCAACTCAGAGTCACCATCAATCGTGAGCTGCTCCAAGTCTAGATCGAAGTCTATCTCCAACCCAAATTTTAAGGGCCTGATATTCTACCTCATCATGAGAACCGGCTTCGGTGAGAGAGAAAGAAAGTGGTAATACTCTTCTTTTTAGAGTCAGAAATACCACTCCGACTCCTCCATGATCATATTGAAAGGCTCCGTCGAAGTACATTTCCTATGCATGAACAAGCTCAACACATAATACTTCTTCATTAGGGAGGTCGCTTGATAATGGAGATTCCACTGGTACGGGATGTGCTGCGAGAAAATCAGCCAAGGCCTGGCCCTTGATGGCCTTTTGTGGGACATATGAGATGTCAAATTCCATCAGCAACACTGCCCACTTAGCTAGGCGTCCTGACAAGAAGGGGTGTGTCATGATAAACTTTACAGGATCGGCTTTTGATATAAGTTTCACTTCATGACCAAGCAAGTAGTGACAAAGTTTTTGTACTACGTAGATCAAGGCCAAGCACATCTTCTCTATAGGGGAATAATTCTTCTCAGCCCCTTGCATCCTGTGACTGAGGTAGTATAACATTGTTTCTTTTCCCTCATCATTGTTTTGTGCCAACAATGCCCTAAGTGAGTCGTCCAGAGCTGTCACATAAAGGATTAGGGGTTTTCCCAATACTGGTGTAGAGAGCACTAGAGGGTTGAGCAAATATTGTTCGATGTCATTAAGAGCTGCCTGAAATGCTTCATCCCAGATGAATGGGGTATCTTTCTTTAACAGGTGTGTAGTTGGTGACGACATTTCTTGGATTGCCCTAATCTTGACCGGCTCAACTTCAAGACCTTTGTGTCTAACAATGAACCCCAAGAACTTTCCAGAATGCATGCCTAAAGCGCACTTCAGCGGGTTCAATTTAAGTTGATGAAGGCGTAGTCGCTCAAATACCTTTTCAAGGTCTCTCATGTGAGCATTGTTCTCTTCGGATTTTATCACCAAGTCATCTACATAGCACTCCACTTCTTTATACATCATGTCTTTGAAGATGGTAGTCATTGCTCTCTGGCATGTGGCACCAGCGTTCTTTAATCCAAAAGGAATCATTGTGTAACAAAAGACCCCTTTTGGTGTGAGGAAAGCAATGGCCTCCTCATCTTCAGGCGCCATTCATATCTGGTTATCCCCTGAGTAACTATTCATGAAGGAAAAGATTTGACAGTGAGCCGTTGAGTCGATGAGCATCTCGGTGAATGGCAACGGGAAGTCATCCTTGGGACAGGGCGTCAGCAACTGCCAGGGCATCTTTGAAGAGGGTGGCTGTACTTTGGCTCGAGCTGTCAGGGCATCAGCAATTGCCAAGAATCCTGCTTTCTAAGCCAACGCCTTCTTCAACCGCTTTCATTGCATCTTGGTTATATTGGATCCTTCAAGTTCTCTGCCAAGAGCCTTGAAGTCCGGACATACCAAGGTTGTACCTGCAGAAGATGTAGAAGAGGAAGGATGAGAAACAAAAGAAGAAGTCCGGACATACCAAGGTTGTATCAGGGTTGGACGTGTGTAAGGGGTCTTTTAAGTCTTTCCTATGCTTAGACCGATGGGGAGTTCTTTAACGTCGACACCCTCATTGGGCGTGCTGTGAGTGGATGATGGCGCAGGGACGTCCTCTCGATAAGAAGGAAGGAGGATCGTGCTAGGGATAAAATCTAGTAAGGTTGGCAGTGGGGGAAGGGGCCTAAGAAATTTCTGCTCAACTGGCTGTTGAACCGTCTTGTTTCTTCATCGAGCAGCCCTCGGTGACCGTCTCCTTCTGGGTTTCAGAGGTGGTACTTGATTCACGTTGCTAGGTTTGTGAACTGCTCTAGCTTTACGAACTCATTCTCGTCTTAGGGACTTGAGTTTGCTTTGCCGGTGGTGGACTATCCATGGATGGGAAATCAAGGGTTCCACCGAGTCTCAATTATTATTAGGGGAGTCTAGTGTTGGGAGGTCCTCCTCTTGCACTGATGGAGTAGTGGCTTGGGGATCTCTTACTGGGACATTGTAAAATTCCTGACATTCTCGCATTTTCTTTGTGAATATATCAAGGAAACTGGTGCATTCCCATAAGCAGTGACCCCTTATTTGGTAATATGGGCACCAACGATCCTTAGTCCCCCGAGCAAGGCGTCGAGTATGCCTTGCGGGCTACAACGTGATTATGCCTTCCTGAAGCATTATAACAAAGAAGGCGTAAAGGATACCAGGCATTTCGTCTTCCTCTTGGACTGTTACTGCATGGGAGGCTTTTCTTTCCCCAAAGGCCTTCTTTAAGTCTTCAAGCTTTATCAGATCCTACTGAATCAGGGCCTCAATGATATCTTTTAACGTGTAGCAGTCATCTGTGGGATCATTGATCCTTCTATGGTAGGCACAATAATTAGCCTGTGTCAAGGCTCGCTTGCTCAGGGAATTTGGCTTCTAGAAGCTGAATCAGATTCTGTTTCAATAGTAATCGGAATAGTGAAGGGACCCATTCTTTCTCAAAGGGGTAGACCTTATTCTTAAGCCTGGTAAAATAATCATTCCGATTAAGATTATCTGACGGGGGTACGCGATTGTACGACTGTTGTTGTTTGCCTGCCTGAGGCATTGTTTTCATTATGCTCACCCCTTTGGAGATGTCCAAAGTTTGGGAGGGAGCCTTCTTTGGATCAGTGACCGTGATGGCTGCACTGATCACTCCAATCTGTTGGCTGCCCCGTAAATTGTTTCGAGAGTTACCATTGCCCCGTGGTTCCCAGAACTTGCAGGCTGTTGTCGTGACCCTCCGTGGTGGTGTGATAGACGTTTTATACAGACTGATTTAGCGATCAGCTCTGACATGGAAGTGGGAGTAGAGTCTTCGACATGTCGAGCGATCTTAGGTCTCATGTTTCGCACACAAGTTTGAACTGCTTCCTTCTCAGGCATAGGGTTAGGATGGAGACCGAGCAAGTTCCTCCATCTTGATATGAACTGGTCTATGGGCTTATTTGGGGCTTGAGTCAGGGTGAGAAGTTCAATAGTTTGGACCTCTCTCTTGACTTCATAGAAGTGCTGATAGAATAGTTTTTCCATTTCCTCCCGTGTATGTACTGAGTTTGGAGGGAGTCGAGCATACCATTGAAAAGCTGGGACGTCAAGGGTTTCAACGAACTGATGGAGACCAAGTCTCTTGTAAGCGGCTATTTCTCGAGATGCTGCCTGGATGTGGGCAATATGCTGGTTCGGGGACGTGGTTTTGTTGAACAGAGGAAACTTCCCTTTCTTGTAATCTGAGGGAAACAAGACCTGATTGATTTATGAAGGGTATGGCCTCTGACAAGGTGTCGCACCTTGTATCCCTGGGATTTGTCTTTTCTTAAAGCTATGGGTCACCATAGCGTCGATATATGCTTGTGCGATGGGATGAGGGACAACATTTTCCTGTGAGGCAGAAGGAAGGGGCTACCTTGGAGGTGCACCATATGAGTGATGGGAATTGACCTCATGGTTATCTAATTGGCAAATGGCTTCAATACGATAGATCTTTTCCATCATTGCGTTCCCATATCCTCAAACTTGTTCATACGCTCTTCTTGCGCGTCACCAGGCTCACTTACAACTATTACACTGATTCTTTCTCTAGGGAGATCAGCATTAGTTGCAGTTGAGGGCTCGTGAACTTGAAGGGTCATGCACGGTAGATCGGTCAGTAGGGGGTCAGTGTTCCCCGACTGGACTCGACTCTTGTATGCTGATCGCAAGAGGACTGGTTCTCGAGAGTGCTGGGACCGAGGCTACTGAGTGGCTAGGTCATCTTCTACGACAATAACCATAGTGCAGGGCTCATGGACTTCTTCTTTAGGCTTCCTCATCTGAAGATGGTAGAAGGGATTCAGGTGATGAGGGTCATCAGAGCTGATTGTCTGGATCACCTTGGTCACTTCCTTGGTCAGAATTTCCAGACCTCTATCACGCTTAACTCTGAGGCTTTGATGGACCTCGAGCCAAAACTGTGATTAGGACTGCGGCTGATCGACTCTTCTTGAACAAGATAGAGCGGTCTCCATCAGGTGCGGCAAAGGATGAGGGATGGGGATTGGGCTTCGTAGGATGAGGATGAGGAGGATGAAGGATTCGATCGTCCATCAGGTCATTGCCTTGAGCTCTTTTGTGGGCTCCAGAGACACCACCGAAATGAGAAGGCTGGTTCAGGATGATGGTCTTGGGGAAAGTCTTCGAGTACCAGGGCTGGAGGTGCTTGCTCGAAGAAGGAGCAGGCAGGATCATGGTGAACTCATGATGAGGCCTGAGTCGAGGGCAAGGGGCTGTCTGTGATGGCGATGCGTGTGTGCCCCATGAAAAAAGATCTCGGAGGACTTAGGGGTCAACCCAGGCTCGAGCAAGTGGTCTTGCCTTAGGAGGTCGAGAACTACGAGCAAGTGTCTGTAGGCGAATAGGTGGAGGCTTTCCCTTTACAGGGTGCGCTTGTGTGTGCTGAATAGGAGGACGAGGAGGTCATCTCCTGTGTACTCTATTGGCGCAATGACAACATTGCCCCGAGCAGTGAGATGCATATGAGCAGCATGTGCAGAACCTGACCTTGGGAGGTCCTATCCTGGACACGAAATCGAGGTAACATAGGGGTTGCATAAGTAATGTGTGAAAAGATAATGAAAGTAAATAATAATAAAAGAAGAAACTAGTCAAATAAGAACGATCCGACTAAGGGGTAGTAAGCCCCTAGTTGAGTCACCAAGTTGGTTAGGTGCCTTGATCTCACTTTTCGAATCCGGATGATCGTGCGTCTCGGGTTTCGGGGAGACCTGGGACTTTTTGAGATCGCTCTTTTGGGAACCTCTTTCGAGAACAAGGGCAGGTATTACCAGCTGGTAAGAGAGGAATTTAAGGTGGGTTCAGGACTTACTCAGGCTGGCTCGCGTGGGTCCCCTCTTAGATCACGAAGAAAGCCCCCTAATAATAAAACTGGTTCGAAATCGCCTCCCTTGGCTTGTATTCTCCTGTTCTCTACAATCACACACATATGGCAAATATTATAAGACAAGTGGGTCAAAGACTTCACCTTTTCCTCTTTGGTGAATGTACACAAGCATGCATATTTAAAGAAGAAAAATGAGAGAAGGAAGATGGGGGAGCGAAGAATTTGACTAGACGGGGAGATCAACATGATGACTAAACTAGTGAGTAATTGGCCTGATGTGGTAGTATAATGGGCTCGATAACTCAGACCGGCTCAACAGAATTACTACTAGACGTCAATACCGATACTAACTAGCTAGACACGATAGTCAATCTGTCGTGGCAATAAAGCAGGCACAGTAATTCAGGCACAACGACATTACCGCAAGACGACAAGACCACTATAAAAGGCTAATCTCAACCCGTCCTCATTAAATGAGAATAACAGAATGAAATATCATAAAGAAAGAATAAGAGTAAGATGAGAGAAGAAGAGAACCGAAAGAGGGAGGGGGAAGAGAAATAAAGGAGGAAAAGAATATGAGAGAAGAGAAAACACAAACGGCGCTAGACGTGCCAGCTGTATTAAGAAAGACAAGGAAAAAGACACAGTCGGCGTTGAGCAACGTCGACTGTATCAGACAAAGAAGAGAGAGAATGCAATCGATGCTAGGCTTCGCCATCTGTGTCAGATAGAGAAGAAAGAGAAGATACAGTTGGCACAAGCTTAACAAATTGTATCAGACAGAGAAGATACAGTCGGTGCTAGGCTTCAAAAACTGTATCACATAGAGAAGATACAGTCGACACTAGGCTTCACAAACTGTATCAGACAGAGAAGAAAGAGAGGATGCAGACGGTGCTAGGCTTCACCAACTATGTTAGATAGAGAAGAGAAGATGCGGTCGGCGCTAGGCTTCGTTGACTATATCCGACATAGAAGAGGGAGAAGATGCAGTTGGTGCTAGGCTTCACTGACTGTATCAGACATAAAAGAGAGAGAAGATTCAGTTTGCGCTAGGCTTCACTGACTGTATCAGGCAAAGAAGAGAGAGAAGATGTAGTTGGTGCTAGGAATCACCGACTGTATCAGACATCGAAAAGAGAGAAGAGGGAGAACACTAGCGGCGTTAGTCATCGTCAACTGTGTTAGACGAAGAGCAAAAAGAGAGATAGAGATGAGAAGAAGAGAGATATAAAGAGATAAAGATGAGAAGAAGAGAGAGAACGAGAGATATAAAGGGATAAAAATGAGAAGAGAGAGAAAGAGAGATAAAGATGAGAAGAAGAGAGAGAAAGAGATAAAGATGAGAAAGAAGGAAGGAGAGAGAAAGAGGGGGGAGAAAGTTGTCTTATCAAAGGGTACCTGCCCTTTTCTTCTCTCTCAACTCTCTCTCTTCGAGACGCATCCACGAGTTTAAGCAAAAATGTAGTCTTTATTGATTGATTGAAGAATGAACCAAAGCTCTTATGTTCGTATTTACAATTTGTCTTTGCATGTTTATATAGAATTGACCTAAAACATGGGTGTATGCCCAAAACCTACCTAGAATTGAAGATAATTACAATTTAATTGAATTAAAAGAAATTCTAAAAATGGGTGCAAAGAGACTATTTTACCCCTGCCCAACAATGTGTGAAATTTCAAAACAGTCCTTGTTGCTGCCAGAGAACTTACATAATATTTCATGACTAATCTAGGATTGTTCTGATGCCCGTTTGATCGAAAGATGATTATTTACTTGTAGGGCTCGGTATGGCGATCAATTTGATGCCAATTTCGAGCCATGAATCATGTTTTTAAGTCATGATCATGAAACTTGAATTTTAGATGAATCTTGAAAACTTTGGATCGATTTTGTGTTCGTTCCTTGATGTTTCTTCATGATTTATTCATTGAATCACACTGAGCATGCCGTCATGATCACATTTCAACAAACAGAGCTCGATTTCGTATCCGGATGAAGATTTCGTTGTCTTGAGTTTTTGGCCTGAATCTTGAAATCCGATGGCCAGAATTTACAGTAGATTCAACACCTCCTTGTGTAAAATCCAACCGTTCATCGTACATGGGGTTTAGACCAAAGATGGCCATGGACCTAATGCAATGGGTTTCATATCAATCGGGTTTGAGAGCTTCGTGATTTGGTCATTGGAGTGGGACGTGCTGCTGTTGAATTTTCTGCAACTTCCTTCACAGATTACCAAATTCTTTCTAGTTTTTCTCCCTGATCGGGCATTGTCATGAAGCGTACCACATATCGAATCACTCGTCATGACGAGATGAACATACTCACCAAATTTGAGCGCGATCCGACTTAAAACGAGTGAGATATAGGCCCTGAAAGTCACTGCCCGTGATTGTAAGAACAACCACGTCCTTTAATGGTATTTTAGTGCAAGGTAGCCACATGGGAATAGTGTGCGGTCTACCCTCTTTTGGTATTTTACTCATAACTTTATCCTGGAGGGCCCGATTAAGCCGAAACTTGCCTCATAGGGGTTTTCAACCATGCCAGATCTAATGGTGGTGGTCCCACAGCAATTTGAAGTACCAAAAGTATAGTTTTAGTTGTGGGGTCCATTTCAGGGTACTAGAGGTCAATTTTCTAAAATGTCTTTGTATTCACTACCTTAGACATGTCTGATCACGATGAAACTTGGCAAGTGACCTTCTGGAGTGATGATGAAGATCTTGACCAATTCTGGGTCAATTCGTAGACTATCAGAATT
>NW_006495273.1:15176669-15192544 GCF_000471905.2 Amborella trichopoda | reverse complement strand
AAAAAATGCGTTCAAATAGTCATCCCCACCAAAGCTACAAGCATGCCACAACCCTTCATACCCAGGGAGTCCTACTTGCTTTTAATCCCAAGGGGTCCGTACCACGAACATTCCTCATCTGGGTTCATTATATCCTCAGTGAGGCAGGTTGTCATCCACAACCTTATTCCCCATGGAGTCTCATCGCTCTCACCAGGCCATGGTCTAGATGCACGACCCTAAACTGCATGGTCCAAACTATACGACCTTAAACTATAACGATGGTCTAAATGCACGACCTTAAACTACATGGTCCAAACTAGAAGACCTTAAACTGTAGCGAAGGTCTAGTTGCACGACCTTAAACTGCATTGTCCTAGCTGCACGTCTTTAATTTTCATAGCCATGGTCCAAGCCATATGACCTTAAACTAGAGTGCACGTCCTGATCGTATGACGTTAAACTGCTTTGCATAGGTCCTGAAGGCAGGACTATAAATACATCTCCACACATACGCGCACACACCTTTTGCACGTACCACCCTCATAACTCCCCAGTAAATCCATTTCCTTTATCATCATCCATCATTCCCCAATGTGTCTCATCTACTCTCACAAAATAACGGTGAGCCGTCTCACCACCCATATTCTCTATCAACTAGGGGGCCACCATTATCCACCTTCCATACCAGTACCATCCATCCTTTGTAGGGAGCCTCGTGCCATATCCCAAAAAGTGAGTCAAACCACTACCATACTCCCTCCATGGCCTCCACAGACTGCCATCCATTGCCACCATGGTCTAGCTGTATTTCCCTAAACTATAGTGCACGTTCTAGCCATATGACATTAAACTGCTTTGCACAGGTCCTAAAGGCATGACCCTAAATGCGTCCTCACAAAAAAAATATAATAATAAAGAAAAACGAGCATGGTGTAAACTTGAATAAGGGAATGCCATGAATAAAAATGATGGATGGGAAAGGTCACGAAACCATGAGTCAGAGAGTTCCGTGAAAATAAAAACCCGGGCATGGTGAGAACCCAAAAGGGCACCGTTGTTTGAAGACATTTTTCAGCACCTTGGTCCTTGATGCGGAACAAAGAGGAAGCAGGTCAATAAAGTCTCAACATGTAGTGAAATTACCGACAGTCTCAGAATTGTCCCAGATGGGCAAAAATCTTCCTAAGCACTTAAAAAATCTACATTCCAGGTTTCATCGCAATCCGACATGCCTAAGGCAGTGCAAACAAAGACACAATTTTGGAAGAATCAACCTCCATCACCCTGAAATAGACCCCGTAACTAGAATTTTATTTTTGGTGTGTCAAACAGCTATGGGACCAACTCCATTGGATCCGACAAGGTCGAAAACTCCTAAGGGTCAAGTTTTGGCTTAATCGGATGTTCTAGTGAAATCTATGGGTAAAATACTGAAAAGGGGCAAGCCGCACACTATTCCTATACGACCTCCCTGCACCAATCTCCATTAAAGGAGCTTGAAGTGCACAGTCCCATCCAGCAAAAGCGTGTTTGTCTCATCAAGACGAGCATTTTGATATGTGGCACAACCCGTGGCGATACCCGAGCAGGAACAAACACTAGAGAGAAGTTGCTGATTCGTGAAGATGGTTGCAGAAAATTCAGCAGCAGCATGCCTCACTCGAGCAACAAAATCATGACGCTCGCATACCCAATCGATGCGAAACCAATTTTACTATGTACGTGAGGTATGAGGCTATCTTTTGTCTGCGCCCCACGTATGGTGAACGGTTGGATTTCACACATGGAGGCTACGAAGCTACTATAAATTTCGATCGCTAGATTTCAAGATTCCGACCACAAACCCAAGACGACAAAATCTTCATATGGAAACGAAATTGAACTGCATTTGTTGCAACGTGATCATGACGACATGCTCAGTATGATTCAACGAAGAAATCAAAGAAAAACATCAAGAAATGAGCACACTATCGATTTTAAGTTTCCAATATTCATTCAAATTTCAAGACGCATGATCGTGGCTTAAAAACACGATTCATGGCTCGAAGTTGGTATCAAATAGATTGTCATGCCAAGCCTTACAAGAAAACAATCATCTTTCGATCAAATGGGCCTCAATACAACCCCCGATTAGTCATAGAAGATCACGCAAGGTCTCGAGCAGCAGCAGGGACTGTTCTGAAATTTCACATATTGCTAGGCAGGGGCAAAACAGTCATTTTGGACCCATTTTTAGAATTTCTTTTAAGTCAATTAAATTTTAATTATTATCAATTTATGTAATTTTTGAGAGTACACCCATGTTTGAGCCCAATTCTATATAAATATGCAAAACCTAATTGTAACAGACACCCGGTTCATTTTACAAATTGATTAATAAAGCTTCAATTTTTGCCTCAAGTTCATGAGTGCATCTTGGAGACAGAGAGAAAGGAGAGAGAAGAAAAGGGCTGGTACCATTCGGTAAGGTAATTTTCTCTCCTCCTCTCACCTCTTTCTTTCTCTCTCCTCTCATATTTCTCCTTCTCTCTCCTCATCTCTATCTCTCCCGTTCTCTCTTCTCTCGTTTATGTCTTTCTTTCTTATTTCATCTTTGATCTCCTTTATCCACTTTCCTTTTCTCTCTTTATCTTTCATTCATGTTTCCCCTCTTTGTTGTTCTCTCTGTATTTCTCCATCTTCTCTGTTCTTGCATGGCGAAGCCGATCTCTTGGCATGATGTTTTCTCGCTTCAGAGACACGGACAGTGAGCTGGGCCTTAACCCGAGAGGCGGGCCTGGCCTCTGTCGAAGTCTTCTTGTCTTCTTCATCTGACACGGATGGCAGAAGTACATCGCCTTTCATGTATTCTCTCTCTTCTTTTTCATCTAACACGGGCGGTGGAAGCACATCACCACCCATGTCTTCTCTCTCTTCTTCTTCTTCTGATATGGATGGCGGAAGCACATCGCTGCCCATGTCTTCTCGCTCCTCCTTTATTTGATATGGAGGGTAGAAGCAAATCGTCGCCCATGTCTTCTCTCTCTTCCTTCTTCATCTGACATGGACGGCAGAAGCACATCACCGCCCATGTCTTCTCTCTCTTCTTCTTCTTCTGACAAGGATGGTAGAAGCACATCGTCGTCCATGTTTTCCCTCTCTTCTAATTCCCTTACCCTGAGCGGCGGAGGCTAATTGTCGCTCATGTCCTCTCTCTCTTCCTACCCTCCTGACACGGATGACAGAAGTTCATCTTCTCCCTCATCACCGCTCGTGTTCCTTGTTCTCTTCTCTCTCTTTCTTTTCCTTCACTCTTTCCTCTCTCCCTTTTTCCTTCCTCCCTCATTGCTCATCTCATCTTCTTCTCTCATGTACGACATTAGAAGTACTGCGCATGTCTCTCTTTCTCTCTTTTCTTCTTTCTCTCTCGTTTGACCAAGAAAGGATGAGACGAACATTGCCATGGTATTCTTGTCATCTAGCAGTATTACGATTGATCAGGTCTTAGTCAGCGTGTCTGCTTTATTGCCACGATTGACTAGCCATTGTGCCAGGTCGGCCAATGATCGTTCTGATGTCTAGTAGTATTTCTGTTGAGTCGGTCTAGTTACCGTGCCCATTTTACTACTACGCCAGTAAATCACTCTTTCTTCTTCTTTCATCTATTCTCTCCCCTTTCTTCTTCTGGATGTGCACACCTGTGCACATTCGCTCAAAGACAAGGTGGGGTCTCTTTTGACCCACTTGTCTTGTAAAATTAATCATGTGTGTGTGATTGCAGAAACAGGAAAACACAAGCCAAGGGAGATGATTCCGAACCTATTCTACGACTGGGGGGCTTTCTTTGCGATCTAAGAGGGCACTCACGTGAGCCAAACTGAGTAAGTACCGAACCCACCTTAAATTCCACTCTCATCAG
Source organism: Amborella trichopoda (assembly GCF_000471905.2). Next base: position 15,188,664 of record NW_006495273.1, on the reverse strand, counting down.
TTGATACACCTACCCTCGCTCCTAAGCGAGGTTCCCGAGAGGGCGATCTCAAAGTCCCGGGTTCGCCTGTAACCCGAGACACGTGCCGCTCGATCATCTAGATCCGAAGGGCGAGATCGAGGTACCTAACCAACCGTGAGTAAAAATGGAAAAGAAAAGGGTGGGCATGGCCTCTAGGTCATGAGTAAAAAGCCCTAAATAAAAAAGGGGTTGGTGAAAACCGTCTCTACGGTGCCACTTCCCAAGTCCAAGTGAAAACCTGCAAAGGGCGCTTGGACCAAGAGAGCAGGTTGATGCAGTGCTTGCCTCCATAGGTGGCTTCAGCCAGCACTCCAAAAGAAAAATCCCTGATACCAGAATCCCCTGACTTCAGGATTTGAAAAGAGGAGACTTCAACATCATAATTATCGCCCAATAGGGTGAGCAGACTTTAAAAGCATCCCTCATCATCAAAAATATCGTCCAATAGGGTGAGCAGACTTTTAAAGCATCCCTCATCATCAAAAATATCGTCCAACGGGGTGAGAAGACCTTAAAATCATCCCTCAACATCCTCCTTTATCTCTCTCCTTTTCTCTCTTTTGTCTTTCTCTAACCTTCCCTATTTCTTCCTCTCCCTATCTCTTTCTTTCCCTACCTCTCTTTCTCTTCTCTCTCTTGACATTCAAGGTAGTGGCAGTGTCGTGCATGCGTCTCTTTCTTTCTTCTCTCTCTTCTTCTTTTCTTTTCTCCCTTAACATGCACGATAGTGGCAGTGCCGTTCATGCCTCTCTTTCTCTCCACTTCTTCTCTCTCTTATTCTCTCTTGACATGCACGGTAATGGCAGCATCGTGTACGCCTATCTTTCTCTCCTCTTCTTCTCTCTTGACATGCACGATAATGGTAGTTTCGTGTACCCTATTTTTCTATCCTCTTCTTCACTCTCTTCTAATCTCTTGACAGGCACGGCAGTGTCAGCGTCGTGCACGGCTCTCTTTCTTTGTTCTTCTCCCACTTGACATGCACGGTAGTGGCAGTTCCGTACAGGCGCCTTTCCCTTCTTCTCTTCTTCTCTCTCCTAACATGCACCGTAGTAGCATCGCCGTGCATGCCTCTCTTTCTTTCTTTCTCTTTCTTTCTATCTCTTTCTTCTTCTCTTCTTTTCTCATGTAACGTGCATGAAAGTGGCAGCACCATGCATGCCTCTCTTTCTCTCCTCTTCTTCTCTCTCTTCTTCTCTCTTGACAAGCACGATAGTGGCAGTGCCGTGCATGCCTCTCTTTGTCTCCTCTTTTTCTCTCTCTTCTTCTCTCTTGACATGCACGGCAGTGGCAGTGCTGTGTACGCCTCTCTTTTTCTCCTCTTCTTTTCTCTCTTCTTCTCTCTTAATATGCACGGTACGGGCAGCACTGTGTACCCTACTTTTCTCTCCTCTTCTTCTCTCTTGATATGCACAGCAGTGGCAGCACCGTGCATGCCTCTCTTTCTTTGTTCTTTTCTTCTTCTCCCTCTTGACATGCATGACAGTGCTAGCACCATGCATGTTCCTCTTTCTCTTCTTCTCTTCTTCTCTCTTCTGATATGCACGATAGTGGCATCATCGTCCATGCCTTTCTTTCTTTCTTTCTCTGTCTTCTTCTCTTCTTTTCTCTCTTAACGTGCACGGTAGTTGCAGCGCTGTGCATGCCTCTCTTTCTCTCCTCTTCTTCTCTCTCTTCTTCTCTCTTGACATGCACAGCAGTGGCAGCGATGTGCATGCCTCTATTTCCCTCTTCTTCTTCTCTCCTGACATGCACGGTAGTGGCAGCACCGTGCATGCCTCTCTTTCGCTCCTCTTCTTCTCTCTCTTCTTCTCCCTTGAGATGCACGACAGTGGTAGCATCGTGCATGCCTCTCTTCTCTGTTTTTCTCTTCTTCCCCCTCTTGACATGTGCAGTAGTGGCAGCACCGTGCATGCCCCTCTTTCTCTTCTTCTCTTCTTCTCTCTCCTAACATGCACGATAGTGGTAGCACCGTGCATGCCTCTCCTTCTCTCTTTCTCTCTCCTTTCAATGTCTTCATCTATCTCTATCTTTTCTTCTCCTTCGTCTGTTTCTCCCTCTTTAGTGCTGGGTGAACACATAGCCCAGTCAACATCCTTCTTCAGTGCTGGGTGAACACATTCCCCAGTTAATATCCTTCTTCAATGCTGAGTGAACACGTAGCCCAGTCAACATCCCTTCTTCAGTGCTGGGTGAACACGTAGCCTAGTCAACATCCCTTATTCAGTGCTGGGTGAACAAGTAGCCCAGTCGGCATCCCTTCTTTGGTGCTGGGTAAACACACATCCCAATCAATATTCTTCATCAGTGCTATGTGAAGCCCAGTCGACATCTCTTCTTTAGAGCTGAGTGACATGTAGCCCGGTCATTATCATGAGGCCATCACAGGTATCGTCCGACAGGGTGAGGACTTAAAAGACTAATCCCTCCAAATCACAAACAGTCCCTTGAGTGTGAGGACTTCAACAGGATCCCTTAAAAGTCTCTTCTCCCTCAAAGTCTCCATGAAGGGATCTGTGACAAATGCATCCAAATGTTTGAGCATCCTGGTTATAGTGTTACATGGATATCTCCTCGGCGTTCACGTGATCCTATCGCCAGGAACAAAAAAGAAATAAAGACAAAGGAAATTTTTTGAATGTTGTCCTTCTCGCTTCTATCGAAGTACAACATTTGATGGGGCAAGCTATTTGAAGACATTTTTCAGCACCTCGGGTCCCCGATGCGGAGTCAAAGAGAAGCCGGTGAATAAAGCCCTGATTTATTTCCTGATAGTCTCGAAATTGGCCCAGAAAGGGTAAAGATCTTCCTAAGGAACTCAAAAGGTCACCTGCCAAGTTCCATCACAATCTGACATATCCAAGGCAGTACAGACAAAGAAACAGTTTCGAAAAAAATGGTCTCAAGAACCCTAAAATGGACCCTGTAACTGGAACCCTATTTTTAGAGTGTCGAATGACTGTGGGACCATTGCCATTGGATCTGACATGATCGAAAACCCCCAAAGGTCAAGTTTCAGCTTAAATAGACACTCCATGATGAAGTTATGGGCGAAAGATTGAAGAAGGGTAGGCCGCACGTTATTCCCATGTGCTCTCCTTGCACCAATCTCCATTCAAGGCGATTGGTTTTCACAGTCATGAACAATAACTTTCGAGACTCATATCTCCCTCGTTACCAGACAAGTCACACTCAAATTTTGAGAGATTGTTCGTCTCATCAAGACGAGCGTTTTGATATGTAGCACGTCCCATGATGATGTCCGAGTAGGGAGAATAGCTAGATGACGATTCGAGAACAAGAGTTGCAGAAAATCAACAGTAGTGCGTCTCACTTGAGCAGCCATATCCCGACGCTCGCATACCCGATCGACATGAATCCAGTTGCATTGCATGTGTAAGGTCCACGACTATGTCTGGTTTAAACGTCACGCATGATGAACAGGTAGATTTGGTGTACAAAGGTGTTAAAGTTACTGCAGAATTCCGGCTGTCGGAATTTGAATTCCGGTTGTCGAAATTTGAATTCCGGCCAAAACCCAAAAATTGTAAAATCTTTGTTCGGGCATGAAATCGAGCTGCGTTTATTGTAAATCTATTGTGACGGCATTCTCAGTGTAATTCAGTAAAGAAACCAAGGAAATACATCAAGAAATGAGTGCATTATTGATTGGAAGTTTTCAAGTTTCGTACAAATTTCAAGTCGCATGATCGTGGCCTAAAAACATGATCTATGGCTCGATGTTAGTATCAAATTGATCTTCATGCTGAGCCCAACGAGAAAATAATCATCTTTTGGCTATGCGAGAGCCGGAGCAGCCCTAAATCATCCTAAGAAAATCGAATACGTTTCATGGTTGCAACAGGGATTGTTTTGGAATTTTGTGTACTATTGGGGGGGGGCCAAAATCATAATTTTACACCCATTTTTAGATTTTATTTTAATTCAAATAAATTATATTTTTTAGCAATTAGGGTAAGTTTTGGGCATCCACTCATGTTTTGGACCCAATTTTATAAATACATGTTATGTCTCTTTATAAAGTACCTTCAACTGAATGAATAAAATTTAGAATTTACATTGAAATTGTGGGCACGTCTTTGAGAGAGAGAGAGAGAGGAGACAAATGAAAGAGTCTAGTAACCCCAGGTAATTTTCTCTTTCCTCGTCTCTTCTCTCTCATCTTCTCTTCTTTCTTTCTCTCTCTTCTTTCTTTCTCGCTCTTCTCTCTTTAGCTTTTTCTTCTCCCTTTCTTTCTCTTCTGCATCTTCTTTGTTTCTCTCTCTTCTTCTTTGTTTCTCTCTCTTCACCTCGCTCTCAACATGCACGATAGTAAGTCCCATTGTGCATGTTTCTCTCTTTCCTAATCTTTGCTCTCTTCCTTTCCTTTTCTCTCTCTTACACTTTCTTATCTCATTCTCTCAATTTCTTAATCTTCTCTCTTCCTTTCTTAATCTTCTCTCTCCTCTTTCTTTCTCTGTCTACTTTCCTTTCTTCTTTCTCCCCTTTCCTTCTCTCCTTTCTCTCTTTACTTTCCTCTCTCTCTCTTTCTTCTTTCTTTTTCTTCACATCTCTTATTCTTTCTCTCTTTATTCTTTCTTTTCTCTCTCCTCCCCAGTCATGCATTGCGATACTCATCGCCGAGCATGACATTCTCCTTCTCTTCTGATCTCATGGAATGAACACAATGAGCTGGGCCCTAACTCGAGTGGTGGGTCGGGCCTCTGTCTAAGTTCCTCCTTCCCCATGTTGTGCAGGGCAATGCTCATCACCGTACATGACATTTCTTCTCTTATCCTCTGATAAAGGCACAGACCCGATCTCTTTCCCAAGTGGCAGGCCGGGTCGTGTCTGAGTCTCTTCTGACACGCACGGTGATGCCTATAGCCGAGCGTGTCCCTTCTTTTCTCTATCTTATCTCTTTCTCCCTTGTCATGGACGATAAAACCCATCGTCATCCATGTTCTCTCTTACTCTCTCTCTCCTATCATGGATGACAGAGCCCATCGTCGTCTATGTTCTCTCTTACTCTCTCTCTCTTGTCATGGAAGGTGGAACCCATAGTCGTTTATGCTTCTTCTCCCCTTCCCTCTTTCTCTCTCCTACCATGAATGACGAAGCCCATCGCCGTCCATGTTCCTTCTCTCCTTCCCCCTTTCTCTCTCATCTATCATGAGCGGAACCCATCGCCGTCCTTGCTCCTTTCTTCTTTCTCTCTCTTCTGTCATGGACGACAAAACCCATTGTCGTCCATGTTACCTTCTTCCTCTCCCTCCTGTAATGAACGATAATGACCATCATCGTCCATGACATCTCTCATCTCTCTCGTGATTTTCTTCTCTCTTTCTTCATCTTTTTCTCTCTCTTCTCATCTTTTTCTGTTCTTCCTCATCTCTCTCCTCTCCCCCTGCTCTTCTCTTTCTCCCTCATACTTTATGTTCTCTCCTCTCTCTCCCATCTTTCCTCTTTATCTTTCCCTATCTTCTGTTCTTTATCTATTCTCTCTTCTCTTCTCTTCTTTTCTCCTCTCTCCTCTCTTATCTCTACTCTCATTTCTCTTCTCTTCTCTCCTCTCATATCTCTCTCCTCTTCTCTTCTCTTGTTCTTCTTATCTCGTCTCTTCTCTTCTTCTCTCTCTCCTCTTCTCTTCTCTTTTTCTTCTTATCTCTTCTCTTCTCTTCTTCTCTTCTTCTTATCTTTTCTTTTCTCTTCTCTTCTTCTCTTCTTCTTCTCCTCCCTTCTCTTCTCTTCTTCTTCTTTTCTCTCTTCTCTTAACTTCTTTTTCTCTCTCTTATGTCTACTCTCTTATTTTTCTCTATCTTCTGTCTTTTGTCTTATCTCTCCATTATTTCTCTTCTTTCTTTTCTTTCTTCTCTCCTATCTCTCATCTCTCTCTTATCTTCTCTTCTCATTCTCTCTTCTTCTATCTCTGTTATCCTCTCTCTATTTCTCTCTCTACTTTTCTTCCTTCTTCTCTCTCACTTTTCTTCTCTTACTCCTTCCTCTCTTCTCTTTTCTCCCTTTCTTTCCTCTCTTTTTTCTTTCTTTTTCATCTCTTTCTTATTTCTTCTTCCTCTCTCATTTGACTAAAGGACATGCTTAGTCTAGCACTGTCATGGTAGTCTCGTCGTCGAGCAGTTTAACCGTCGTGCTGGTCTGAGTTACTGTACCTGTCTTACTGCCACTTCGGACTAACCATCGTGCCAGGTTGGTTGGAGTTAGTTTTGTCGTCGAGTAGTTAAGGTGTCATGACGGTATGAGTTACCATGCCAATCTTTCTACCATGCAAAATCAGTCACTGTACTGATCTAACCACTGTGTCAGTCTGGCCATTCGGTCAAACTTCTCTTTCTTCTCTCCTATTTCCTCTATTCTATTTCTTCCTTCTCCTTTTATCACCCCAATCTTCATCTCATTAATCTTCCCTTTCTTCTTTTGAATGTCGACGCCTGTGTGCATTCGCTCAAAGACAAAGTGGGGTCCTTTGGCCCACTTGTCTTGTAAATTAATCGTGTGCATGTGATTGCAGAAATAGAAGAGTACAGGTCAAGGGAGGCGATTTCGAATGAGTAGTAGGATTGGGGGGCTTTCCGCTGTGATCTAAGAGGATACCCATGTGATTTAGCCCGAGTGAGTCACGGATTCAGGTGAGGTGTGTCCCGCCTCACATCAAATTCCTCTCTCACCAGTTGGTGTACCTGCCTTTATTTATTAAGCACGTTCCCAAGAGAGCGGTCTCAAGTCTTGAGTTTTCCTTGAAACCCGCAACACGTGCCACCAGATCATCCAGTTCCTAGGGTGAGATCGAAGCGTCTAACTACTTAATAGACTAAAATCTAATTTCAGCTTCAGATCTGGGTTTCGGAGTTGAAGTTTGAAATGAAATCTTGGGGTTTGATTTTGCTTACTTTCTGTTAATGGTGCAAATAGGTCCATGCGAGATGAGCTTTTGTCTCAAGTATTGGAGGCTCTTCTTGTCATCCGGGGTCTTGTAGTACAAAAAACAAAATTGATAAGGGATTGCAATCGGCTATTGAATCTATCTCTTAGACAGTCTTCTGCTTGAGAGTAGTGAAAACAAGCGTTATTTCATACGGGCTTGCATTTTTGGTTTACAGATCCTTGGAGAAGAAATACAGGAATGAAAATCTCTAGTATGGGATGGATAAGCAGTAGTCTTTTGTTTTCTCTGTTATAATTAATGGGATAGATAAGCAGTAGTTTTTATTTTCTCTGAATTGCTTTAGTATTAATTATTGTGTTAATTTTTCCAATAGCATTCGGTGTTATAATAAAGTGGGAGGACATCCACCATAGCAAGAGCTCTTGAGACATTTGGCTACCTATGAAAGTATTGTCCAATCCCATTAGAGGAGCCCCATGAGAACAATGCGAATGATGATGTACTTGGGGACATTGGAGAGAGTAGCTCCTGATCGGAGAATCAGGTCCCGACATAGCCCATTACTACGCCCGCGTTAACGGAGGAGGTTGTACGGGTATACTATGCTTGTGTCATGGATGCCTCAACATCAGCATCTCCTTCCTCTCCCCTCAACATTACTAATTCGAAATATGGGAATGAGTGTGGTGCTCAGCGTATAGTGGATGAAGCTTGCCATGATTTTCCATCTGATGAGGACATAGTTGTAATAAATGGAGAAGGAGATCCGTTACTTATAGATGCTGAGGTAGCCTTAGCAAGAGGTGCAAGTATCGAACCAACAATAAAAATGGTATTTACTGACAAAAATGAAGCTTATGATTATTATAATAAGTACGCAAAATTGGTAGGGTTTGGAATAATAAAGGGAAGGACCATATGGAAACATGGTGGAAGAATTAGTCGGATTTTAGAATGTTGTAGGCAAGGTTTTCAGAGTGAGATGTATGATGGGAGTGAAAATGCTCGCCCCTACACGAAATGTGGATGTCAGGCAAAGATCCGCATTAAGAAGAATGAGAAGAATAGATGGCTTATTGTGAAGGTTGTAAAATAACATAATCATATTCTCACAATGCCCAAAAAGACTATACTCATTCGCTCTCATCGAAAGATACCAAACACAGTGAAAAAGGTGATTGACACATTAGAGTCTTCTATGGATAAGTCTAGGATTATGATAAATTACTTTATTGAAGACGCTGGTGGGGTAGAAAATGTCATTTTCATTGACTAAGACCTTGAGAATCACATAACTAGAAAAAGAAAACAACTGAAAGGGAAAGAGGATAATGTTGCTATGAATTGGTTGCATACAAAGAATGAATTGGACCCTAATTTTTTTTCTAGAGTTCTACTTGATGAGATGGGGAGGTTGTTTGGTGTTTTATGGGTTGATTCAAAGTGTAGATTGTCATAGCAATTTTTTAATGACGTGGTAACCTTTGACACCGCATACCAAACAAATGAATACAGTATGCCCTTTGGCTCAATCCTTGGAGTTAATCGTCAAGATAACATAATTTTTCTCAAATGTGCTCTCATCTTCAATGAAACTACAGAAACCTTCATTTGGTATTTGAGTACTGGCTAGAGGCAATGGGAGGTCGCCAACCAGGTACAATTATCACTGATTAGACTTTAGCGATAACGGCTGCAATCAAGACAGTTTTCCCGAATACTAATCATCATTATTGCAAGTGGCACATCATGGGAAAGTTTAAAACACATCTAAGCCATGTTCAGTGTGCGTAACCATGATTCTTAGAGGTATTCAATAAGTGTATTGCAGCCTACACAGTTGACCAGTTTGAGGCTAAATGGTTGGCTGTGATTCAAAAATATGATCTTCAAGGGGAAAGTTGGCTCAAGTGGTTATATGGTTGTCGTACATAACTGATAGGTTCACAGCCGGCATGAAAACCACATAATGAAGTGAAGGGTTTAATCATCATTTAAAGATGTATGTCACTTCTAGTACAGGTTTACAAAAATTCATGGATGTTATTGAAAAGTTGCAAAACAAGAAGTTCATCAAAGAAAAAGAGAAAGACAGTAAAGATCTTACATCTACACATGTTCTAAAGACAACCTTCCTTATCGAGGAACATACAGCAAAGATATACACTAAAAAAGTATTTAGAAAGTTCCAAGAAGAGGTGGTAAGGTCTTCAAATTGCCTTAGCAAATTAATAGAAGGCAATGATGAATTCGCCAAATATAAGGTGGAAGACATTGGCGGTGTGACGGTTACATTCATTAATCAAGGAAGAAGTGTACATGCACATGTCAGTTCTTTGAGCGTGTTGGGATCCCTTGTTCACATATGCTCAAAGTCTTCAACATGAGGAATGTAATGAAGATTCCATCTAACTAAATTTTGAGTCGTTGGAAAATGGATGCAAAGAAGGGTGTCAAAGAATATGTGGTGCTAGTAGTTCGACTATATCTAAATTTTTGAGTTTCATTCGATGTCATGAGGATTATGATCTTGTGAGAAAACTTGTAGAGCTAGCATTAGAAAATGAAGATCTATTTGAAAAAGTGAAGTTGGGTTTCTCCAAGTTAGCTGAGGAGGTCAATCCAACAAGTTTGTTGAATACTCATGCACCATCAGCCTCCACTCATTGCAGTGCCGCTGAAGATGAAGTATGTAGTAGTACTAGATCAGTTGATGCCTCCCCCCTTATACTCGATACACTATATCCACGAGTAGTTGGATGACCAAGGACTAAAAGGATAAAACCTTCATGGGAGGAAGGGCCAAAAGCATCTACGCAAAAAAAAAGTTTAAGGAAGGGCCACACACTGGAACGAAATATAAAGTTTGCAATAAGAGTGGACATGACAAACGTAACTTTCCCCTGAGGAGACGTGGCATGGAGAGCTACTGAGGACCTTGAGCTGAGTTGACTAATTTTTTGACTAATTTATGGGGAATGTAAATGACTTGACTAATTTTTTTAATTTTGGAGACATGTAAATACCCCTTTTTGTAGTTGACTTTGGGGGTTATGTGAATATTCAATAATCATGTATTTTGTGGGCATGTAAAGGACCCCTCTATGAGGGCATCTAAAGAACCTCTTTATGGGACATCTAAAGATCCTATTTGGTGACTTTTCGGTAACATATGTGTGATATTTATTTCTTTTTTATTTATTTTATTTTTTATGTCAATCATTTGATACATTCTCACCTTTTACCACACCAGAAGGTACGCAGAAAAAAAAACCTAGAGAATTTCATTCACAAAAGATCGTGTTTCATTGTAGCTGATGACCAGATATCTCTCTCTCTCTCTCTCTCTCTCTCTCTCTCTCTCTCTCTCTCTTTATGTGTGTCTCAAAGAGAATTAATGGTATAAAATTTTTCATACTCAAAAACCAAAACATGGGATACTTTAGTTTGAAGCTTGTATATAAGAAGAAGACGGTGTAGGAGTAGATATACTTGAGAATGCAATTTATAGAAAAATAAGAAAGAGACGATTACAATGTCTATTTTAAGAGCATGCAATATTTAGATATGTAATATTTAAGTAAAATTATTTGTTAGGGAAGGGCACATGTTTGACACGCACATAGCTAATACTTTAAATATATTAGATAGATTTTGTAAAAAAAACCAAAAAACAAAAAACAAGAAGAAAAGCTATGTGTTAAAGTAATTGAAAGTGATTCCCAGACAAACTAGGACTTAGCTCAAGTTACATATCAAGCCACTCAAATACTTAATAAATAAATTTATATGTGTTCCTGCTTAGCTCATAAATAGTCTTCCTAGATTGTACTTATCTAATGAAACACCAACCAATAATGTGTTTATAGGTGATGATCTCTTAAGGACCAGACCCATAAAAATAAAACAGTTAGTCATGAAGTTCTTTACAGTTTGGATGAGGAAGGAAACAAATTATGGGTGTATTTTATTTGGAAGCTTGGTTGCAAGGAAGTTGGAGGTGATGTCAGTTGAGGGTCTTGCACGATTCAATTATTGAAACCATCGTAAAATGATGATTGCCATTTCTTTCCAGAAAGAAACCTTATTTAGGCAAAATTAATTATTTGGGACAAAATAACCAGATACGTATTATCCATATATAAATAATATTTAGAGGGAATATATTTTATAAGAGTATCTGCCTATATATCATTAGAATAATGAAGTAACAACTAATCCTAACCATCAAATGCCAAATCAGATAGTACAAAGTATGTTATGGAGTTTGAAAATAAATTTCAATGAACTTCGAGTCTAAACAATCACATACTCTAAGCCTTCTAATTTCAATCTTAATCTCCTTATACAAAAGATAAATGGTTTTATTGTCTATATTTCCATAACTAAATGATTTTGGCATGATTGGGAAATTGAAAAACAACAACCTATATTTGTTAAATTAAGTGTTAGTACAAAAACTTGAATTTGGGTTCGACACAAGTTAATCCACACTAATTTATTCATAAATGTGATTTTTTTATTTTATTAATTCCTAACTTTTTCTTTACGTATAATTGTACGTGTTTAGGGAATAACTACCAAATATTTCACTGTCAGGGATGATTTTTTAGGATGTGTGCCCCTATAATGAAGAAGTTATTTAACTTTTTATAATTTAGGCGAGGAAGGAAACCAATCATAGGTGTACTGCATTGGAAACATGATTCTTTAAAGAACCTTGCATCATTCAAATTTTCAAAACATAAGAAAGAGATGTCTAATATGTTAAGATTTTTAGAAAACAATATTTAGGCAAAACTAATTACTTAGGAGCAAATTATATAGTGCCAGCTATCATCATCATCATTAGAGCCTTTTCCCAACTATTTTATCTATTAAGAGCTATACCCTAAGTGAGGCCAAGTCCCCATATCTTTTCTCACTACATCCAACCATATCATTTTGGGCCTACCCCTTGCAGTTTCTAAGCCTTCCACTTGAACCAATTCGTACCTCCTAATATTTAAATAATGTTAACAAGTTATGTAGACCATTATCAAAAGNTATAAGCTAAGAAGATGACTCTAC
>NW_006495273.1:15117372-15176649 GCF_000471905.2 Amborella trichopoda | reverse complement strand
AGGCGAAAATGAAAAGTGATTTCACCTACTCTCATTACCGTTCAAATTTCATCGTGCTGTCATAATTGTCTAGTAGTGTTTTATTTTCCATTTTTTTCTATAAATCAGAATGATTTGAAATTTGGAGGGTATGTACATTTTATTGAGATGCATCTAATAAAAATATAAAAATAATTATTGGTGAAAAGAAAATTGATCAAATTACCCCCTCAAAGTTTCGGGGTTATTTTGATCAATTGTTTTCATGTAAAATTTTTTTTTTTTTTTTTCAAAGATTCCCCTATTTGTGATGAATAAACGGTCCAAAGTTTAGGAAATTCTAATTTTCAAAAAAAAAAAAAAACACTATCGAACAATCGTGACCACGCGATGAACTTTGAACAGTGATGGGGGTAGGCGAAATCACTGTTCATTTTCGTCTATAGGCATGGCGTAGTGTTTTCTTATATATATATATATAAAGTGTTTCAACAGTTGTCTTTCTTTTCAAATAGTTTAAAAATAAAAGGTAAAAGGTTCCACCTCCTTAAATTTCTCCAACAATCTCTCTTCAAATTTAATCTTTTTGAGTTTCCTTTTTCCTCTCTCATTTCTTTCTCCCCCCTCACTCTTCCCATGTGAATACATGGTTAAGGAAAAATGAATTTTTTGAATGACATATAGAGAAAAATAAATTAAAAGAGAGAGAATTATCTACAGAGGAATACATGACATAAAGATAGTAAGAGAGGCGAGAGAGAGAGAGAGCGAAAATATTGGTGGGTTTGTGTGGCCATTTAGGGCCTTATGAGTGCTTGTAATTGAACTTTTGATATAATGGAACATAGATTCAATGGGAGTGTGGTCATGTGTATACTATACAAAGCGAATGATGTTAACTGAGACCGGACTGAACTTTACGAGCAAGGCTAGTCTGGTTCGGAAAAACCCATGTTGTAAAGACATAGAGTATAAATTGATAAGGGTTATAATGGGTCATCCCTTGATGAGGTCGGATTACGCTTGGAAGAGTGAGTTGAGTGACTGTGTGGCCTTTGTGCATGATGGAGGCCTTCAAAGATCGAGCCAAAGCCTCATCCGCTTACCATCACACGACATGCACATAAGATAGCCATTTTCGGGTAAGCGAACCACCTTTCCTAAAGTCATATTTGAATAATTAAAAATATTAAAAATAAGTCTGTATAGCTCAAGCCCTTGGCTTTAGGGAAATGAAAAATGAATTTTGGAAAGCGTGTGCTTTGAGGAAGCTTTGATCTAATTTTTTGTTGGTAAGTGTGACAAGGCTTGTGCATAAAATAAGAAAACAGAATATTATCATATATTTTTTTTTATTTAAATTAATTGATAGGAAAATGGTTTAGAAAATGGAAGATAATGATTATAGCACCTTCCATATAATCTTGATGCCTTATCTATGGAATGGAGGGCTCATATCTCTCACCCCACAAGTCGTCCAAGATTAATGGTATATATTCAATCTCACACGAAGAGGCAAGCCATAGAAAACCCTAAGAACTCAGAAACCCCTTCATGCACTATAAATAGGGGTGCACCCTACCCAATATTCTCTACATCAAAAGTTTCTCTCTCTCTCTCTTTGACCCAACATAGGGACACGCCCCACTCTTAGAAACTCTCTCTTTCTCGATCTTTCTCTCTCTCCTTGAAACTTTCTCTCTCCCTATGGTAAACTATGTGGCACGCCCCTCTCATTTCTCCATGATATCTCATCTCTCTCTCATCTTTCATCTTATTGTGATATGGCCTAAAGGGTTTAGGCTGTAGTAAAAGAGATTTATCTCTCTCAACTAGGTTATCAAGAGGGTTCACCTATGTTTGAGTTTTGTGATTGAAAGGGGATCATGTTCCATTGGAGTGGCTTGGCCTAAACTTACTTTCCCAAGATCGAGATTGAAGGTTGACCATTAATCCAATCCTATCAAAAGGAGGTGACTCGATATGAGGTGTAAGAAGCCCAGTTGATGTATTCTCCGACACTCCCTTTGTGTTTCTTGAAATATTTTCTGATTGTGTCTTTCATTATTCCCAAGTATAAGTTGTGTCTTTTCATTATTATTAAAGAAAGGTTTTGATTAGCTTCAAGTCCTTGATATCATAGTTGTGTGCTTTTCTTTATTTTGTTTGAAGTTGAGATTTATTGTAAAAGGACTATTTGTGAGTAATCTAAGCCATGAAGAAAAAGAAAAAGAATTGCAAAGAAAAAAAAAAAAATAACTTTAGCTAAATCACATGAGTCCTTCTTTCAGAGATATAGTGAGAGGAAGAGAGAAAATTACGGAAAGAAAAATGTGAGAGATTTTAGGAAAGAAATATGGGAGTAAATTACAAAGAGAGATAAGCTATAGAACAACATGTGTGAGAAAAAAAGAATTAAGGAAAAAAAAAGAGATATTTAAATTAATTTTTTCATAAATTAGATAGCGAAATAAATAGAAAATAAATTAGAAGAGAGATAAATTATCTAGAGAGTAATATATGAGAGAGAGAGAGAATATGGAAGACAAATCCTTGAGAGGCGAGAGGAAGAACGAAATTAAAGAAAAGAAAAATGCGAGAAAAATTATAAGAAAGAAATATGGTGGTAAATTAGAAAGAGACAGATAAGCTAGAGAGGAACTTGTGAGAGAGCGATGGGTTGAAAGAAAAATAAAGAGAGAAATTTTAGGACAAAAGAAGACATGAGATAAGAGAATTAAGTAAATAAACTTTAAAATATATATTAAAAAGCTAAAAAAAATTGTAACTAATTTAGAAAGAAATAATATTCACTAACTGCATCCTTTGAAATAGTGTGTGCCCTTAAAATATAACTGCCTCTTTCTAAAAGGTATGACCCTAAAAAAACACCCTACCAGGGATAAAAAGGTGAGTTTACAATAGGAAGGGTTTTGATACTTCACACCAGCCACTTAAAAACTTAAGAGAAATGATAATATGTGCTCTCGTATCGCTATCTTTAAAATTTCAGTACCGCTCTTGATTCATTCGCAAGATCTCAGTCTTTGATTTTTTAATTTTCATGTTTCGGGTACTCTCACACTAACCTGATCTATCTCTCTCTCTCCCCTCCATAGTTATCGCTCTCTCTCTCCCCCAATAACGGAAGCCCACCGACGAACTCACAAAAAAGAATTGAAAAAAATTTATCTTCTCAATTGATAGCTCTCTATTGGTAAGTCTTCAACGTTCTACATTACTCTTTCTCTTCCCTACCCACTAAAATCAAATATAATATAAATCATAACGCCCTAACAGTAAAAAAATTTACAAAATAATTTGGGTGTATAGTGGCTGCACTCCATTGAAAATTGAACTGATACTAAACCAAAAAATATGAAACTGATATTTCACGGTTAACGGGGGCTTTTGTTCTTTTGAGTCATAGGGCATGCTTTCACTTCAAATGAAATGGACTTGCATTTCTACTTTTGGAAGATAATAGTAATTGTGAATCGTATATGTTTATCATGCGGAATCTTAGTCCATGGAAAACAACGATTAATCAATTGAATATACAATAAATGGATTCATAATAAGTCTCCCATGTGAATGTTGAAAGGACACGTATGATCTAACCGGAGTATATAATAATTTATTTTCTTCTTTTTCAATTCTTTTCTTTTCTTCACCACCTAGATCACTCACAAATAGTTCTTTTACAATATAATAACTTCAAATAAAATAAAATAATACAACAGGATCTCAAGAACTTGAAGCCATTCAAAACCACACTTTTTATTAAAAAAGAAAAGACATAACCTTTGATTAGGAATGAAGAAAACAATAAAACAAATAAGCAAAAAACAAAAGAGGGCGTTGGAGATTACCTCAACCAGACTTCTTACACTCCACACCGAGTTACCACCTTCTGATGACGCGGGATCTAATGGTCAACCTTCAATCCCAACCAGGGAAACAAGTTTGGACAAGCCACACCAATGGAACATGAAGCCCTTAATCACAAATCTCAAACCCTTAGGTGAACCCCATTGATAACCTAGTTTGAGAGATATGCTTCTCTTTCTACTACAACCCTAAAGACTTAATCTTAAGATGAGATTAGAGAAGATGAGAGACACCATGAGAAAGGACCTATGAGATGAGAGAGAGTGGGGTCTGTCTTTCAAGAGAGAAAGAGAAACTTTCTTAAGAGAGAGAGAGGTTTTCCTAATATGGGGCGTCCCCCCCAAGATGATCAAGAGATAGAGATGGAAATTCTAAGGTATAGAGACTTGGGTAGGGTTCAACCCCTTTTTATAATGCTTGAACAAGATTATGTTTTCTTAGGGGTTTTTTTGGCATGCCACTCATGTAAGATTGAATTTGCACCATTGATCTTGGGTGACTTATGAGGTGAGAGATATGAGCTCTCCATTCTATAAATGCGCCATCAACATCCTATGGAAGGTGCAAGAACCAGTATCTTCAACTTTTTAAACCATTTTCCCATCAATTAATTCAAATAAGAAATTAATATATAATTTTATTATCATTTCTTATTTTATGCATTAGCCGTCTCATACCTACCCAAATATCATTCAAATTTTCCTCAATGATTAAGCTTTGAAAAATCAATGCTTTCTTATCTCTCAAGCTCTTGACCATATAAATATAGAAGGTTCCTTAGGTGGGGTGTGCAACCCATTGTGGCACATAATGTGTCCCACCCAATTTGTAATGGTGGGCCCACAAGATATATTGGGCCTCCCAAGCAATTATGTTATTTTTTATATTTTAAAACTATACAAAATCATTATTTAAATATTTAAATCATTATAAAATCAATATCTCTGTTTTATAAATCAAAATTTGATAAAAACAATATCTAGAAATTTAGAAAAATTCAAAATAATAATTCTAAAAATCATATATTATTAAAATAAACAAAGCTACATACTTTGATGGGAAAAAGATTCATATGGTCTAAGAATCAATATGCACTGGGGCACCCCATGTCCAACTACAAGCTATTAAAGCACACGTGCACATTCTTCACCCTCAAAGGTGCTTCGTTTTCTTGAAAGCGGTTATTGATGCGCATGTCATGTGATGGTACAAATGATGTGGCTTTGGACCCATCGCTGAAGGCATCCATCACACACAAGGGTCACACAATCCCACGGCTCACTTTTCCGAGCATACTCCGACCTCATCAAGGGATAAGCCATCTAACCCTCATCGGTTTGTTTCTCTATTTTCAAGTAACATAGGTCCCCAATCAGACCGACCTAGCACGTTAAGCACAATCCAGTATCAACAAACAATGTTTGCTTAGTATGGTCCACATGGGACCACACTCCTACTGAGTTCATCTTCTATTATATATATTCATTTTACAAGCATTCATAAGGTCTTTAATGGTCATACACACCCAACAAATGTATCTAATGGTATTAGATCGATTCCCAGATTGAGGAAGAACAAACAAAAAGTATATCCTAGCAAAAACACGACGAGAGTGCTATTCATTGTTCACTAATGTAAAAATTATATGCAGGCCTTTTTATTTTTTAACCAAAATCACAGTCCAATCCAAATTTGTAGGAATTTGTTAAGAGTCATCACTGAGTCTCGCACATGCAGCTGGGTCCTGGCCGGCAGGAGCAGCGAAAGTTGTGTAAAAATATCCAATGAGTTTGATCACTAGGACCAACTTGAAAATAGTGGAATTATTTGGGTATTTTTTTGCAGTTTAGTATGGTTTAGATTGGCCATTAGAGATCGGCAATTTGGTTTAGAGTCTTCTTTTCATGAGAGCTAATAGGAAAGTTGATTTTTTTTATATAGTTACATAATAAGGGAAGTAATGAGTTAGGATTTTGACTTCGTTAAAGTGAGTTGAATTTCTATTAAGAATTGGGTTAAATATTTAGGTTATATATGAAGAGGAAAAGAAATGCAATTAGTATTGGGTTCTTTAGCAAGCATCATAAAAGGAAATTGCCATTGGTCATTACAGATATTGAAGGGGCATTAGTAGAGGGCATCACATTGGGTTATTGGGTTTTAGTGTAGGTCCGTAGGGTGTTGTAGAGAGGTAGAGAGAGAAAAAGAGACATTGTTCATATGTCAAAGCTTTTGCTTCTTCCTTTGTGGCTAGTCTACCTTAATTTATCGTTGAAGTACATTCATGGGAATTTTTCAGCCTAGTTAATGTTGGGGAAATTTTTTGAAGTTTCTATTTTTAAATAATTTCTTGGAAAACTACAAAAATTGAAATATTAAAAATTAGAAATAGATGGAAAATCATAAAAAAAATGGAAACAATGTATAATTGACATTGGGTGAAGATGTATTCCTTTTAAAAGACAAACACAAAACAATCTACATGGGGGCTTTAAATAAAACTTGAACTGAGAAAGGCCAAAATATTGGGTCTAATACAATTCATCAAATAATTAAGTGACCCTACAACCTGTGCATAAGGACAATCATATATGATTTCCTTCTCTTTAATAGTCGTAGGACATATTTTTTTTATTAATTTATAGATTTTGTCAATTGGGGTAGCTATGGGTTTAAAATTCTCCATTCTGAATTTCTTAAGTACTTTAAGAGTATAATGCTCTTGGTCAAGATATAACAATCTTTTATTTCTATTTTTAGAAACTTTAATTCCTAGAATATAATCAACATGTCCCATATCTTTCATCTCAAATTTAGAGGACAACCATATCGTACTTGAGCTCAAGTCAAACTTGTCAAAGACCCCTGGCCTTCAGCATCTGGTCAAATAGGTTTGCAGTGAGAAGTAGTAGGTACGATACTTCAATATGTGATAGTCCATATACGTTCCAAGAGAACAACCTTGTTTCTTTTTAAAGAAGTCTGGGGCACCAAAGGGGGACTTGGATGGCTGGATCATTATAGCATCTAGCAGTTCGTCCAACTGCTTGTGAAACTCGGCCTCAAGCCCTACTGATGGTCCACCGCTCTCCACTGAGGAAGGGACTTAGCGAGTTAAGGAGGCATCACATTTTTGTACTCCTTCTAGAGCCTCTCAGTAGTTGTGGGCACCATCAAGCCTTCCTTGGCTTCTTTGAGTAGGATGGTGGTCAGATATGTAGCTTGTCTCTGTGGCAGCCCTGCCTTCAACTGCATTGTCGATAACAGTTACCTTCTCTCCTTGTGCTCTATGGGGACCATGCAAGGAAAGTGTCATGAAGGAATGACACCACGCCTAGATGTGGCACCATTGAAGCTCTTGCTGACATTAGGAAATCTTGCCTGAGGATGACTCAAAGTCTCCTAGAGGTACCAGTTTGAGTGCAATATGTCCACTTCATGCTCCCAACTTACCAAGATGTCATGAGCTATCCCCAAAATTTTCTCCGGTCTTGTCGAACTTTTGATTGGTGTTCCTAAGTGAACAAATTTGTGATATGGTTAAAAAATCAATTGTGATGCCAAAATCTCTTGCACCTTCGACCATTTGTATTTCATGAGTCTCAATCAACTCAACCTCCGAAGTAAGCTGTAATGTGTAATTAATGCTTGGAGTGTAGGTTGATTCTTGATCTTCTACCTCTTCATGTTTTTCTTCCTCCGATTATAATCTACAAAGTAGATCTCATAGACGCTCTATAAATATGGATCTTGCCTGAAAATTTGTTCTTGATGTTCTAGATCAGCAGCCCAAGTTTGTCAAGGAATTTGATTCGTCTCTACAGAGAGATTTGGCATCAAATCCATGTGGTTGCAAGAGCCCTCTCCTTGATGAATGTTGTCCTCCAACTGTTGCAACCTCTAATTCAACCATTGCAAACCCTGATTAGTTTCACTTATAGCTCGACAGATACCCTCCAAAGTTATCTTCATGCTCTCCAAGGTTGTGTTCATGGCCTCCAGAATTTGGTGACACACATACTCCATGATTTGCAGCAATATATCATCGAGTGTAAGAGAAGGTTTTGACAACACTGTGACTTATGGATTTTACTTACTTTGATACTAGATGATGCAGGAAAGATAACGGAAGAAATATTTAAAATATAAATAATAATAAAGGGTAAGAGAATATACCCTTTCTCAGGGTCTACAAGATAGTCTACCCCAAAAGATCTTTTCATAAGACCCAAATTCTTTGTTCAAATCTAATCTCTTTTATTTACCATGAAGGGATATCTCCCCTTTAAATACACTTAGAAGAATGAAAAACTACATACATAAAAAAACCCACAAGAAAATAGACTCTCTCTCTCTCTCAAAAACTCATGTACATCTATACCCCTATATTTCTCTCACATGAGTCTTCCATATCTCTTCTTTATGTCTCAATTTTTTCTCACATGAATCTCTATCCCTTCCCAAATCCTTCCCAAAAGATTAGTTCCTAATCTATTCCATAAGAGCCTCCTAAAAGAACAACTCATACCAAACTTAAGATATTTATTTTTTTAAAACTACACAACTCAATTGCTACCCTATCACCAAAAACAACTAGCGCACCAAAATCCTCCCTCCTCCTGCTTAACAACTCACGCACCAAAATCCTTCCTCCTCCCAACTTAACTTATCCTAGTGCAATTGCTATTCCTGAGAAAGGTAACACTAAAATTTGGAATTTTCCTAATCTCTTTCTACATCATTCTCCTTGGCCCTAGGTCCCCAAGAGGCCATAGGCTGCCTCACTTAGGCCTAGGCGGGCCTTCTTGGGTAGAATTTTTACATAGAAATTCTCCTCATATAACTGATTCATGAAGCCCTTTTATCATATCACCGACTTCCTAAAGGAGTGAGCGAATAGAGCGGAATTAGCAATAGGAACGGCCTACTATCGATTACGGACTGGATGGAGAGAGCATAGCGAATGGTGGGCAAGCGAAGCCTTTAGGTTGGGACCCCAAGAATTTGTATGCAAGATGAGCTTACAAGAGTGCCAATCAACCGAGCCATCAGTTTGAGAATAAGGTGGGATCCACAGATGTAGTGGCCAGTGAATCGATCAAAAAGCGGATTTTGGAGAGATTCTTCATTGATCTAGTGGCAACTCATATGTCCAACGCACCAGCTCTTATAACTCCAAAATGTTTGACTTTGATAGCAGAGCTTTCCTTTAAAGACATCTCACTAGCCCATATCAGATGAAACCATAGCGTCTCACCTTGGATTCTAAGATTTTTTATTTGCTCCTGACTAAGCAACGCACTTTGATATAGTGGCTCTTAAGAACATCAGCCCTTCTAATGCATCTCACGAGGTCACGAGTGAAGTTTCAAGCAAGCTTATCGTAGAGACTGAGATGATGTGGTGAAGCTTGTTAATAAATTAAGTAGGCACCACTACATGTTCCCTAATAATAATAGCTACCGGATGAAGAGCACTTGGTTTCTTGTAGAATGACTCCATCATAGAGTTCATGACCCCACCCATCAGGGCTGACCTCAGGTTTGATGGCCTAAGAACCCTCCTCTACTCACGTCGTGGATCACTTACTTTGCGCTCTCGCTCAAGAGGGCTAGGCACCAGGTGCCCAAGAACCTCTATAAGGATGCCGGTAAATAAACTCCTATCGAAATCGATTGATTTGTGAATTTTTTTATCAAGAAATGTTAGATAGTTTATAGAATCATCCAAAACATTACATATCTTATTGCAACGATTTTTAGGGTCTAAGTTATTAGAAGACTTTTGGGAGATTTTGAGCTTCATTGACAATTGAAACATTAAAGATCAAATATCCGCATTGTAAAATTAAAGATCTCTTTCTTTGCATTTGAATTGTAGCATTTTGTATGATGTATGAAGTCTATACCCGTATGAAGTATGAATTATATACCATAGTGCATGGGCACCAAGTCACTAGTACACCATGAACACGTTTTTGTTTTTAACAATTTCAGGCGTTCAAAGAATCAATATTTTCAGTGATTTGAATGTTTTTCAACATTCATGTACAATTGTGCATATATCTACATAAAAAAATTAGTTAGAATGCATATAAATGCAAAAATATATGTATTGGGCGAGGTTTGTACAAGGTGCCGACATTATACTATAAAAGTAAGGCTCATTGTAAATTTTGCCTAAAGATGTAGCTTGCAATGACATGAAAATCCATATTCAACCTTGATTATAAAATTTAAAATTCTAGAAAGCAAGCATATGGAGAAGATCTATAAACACTTGAAAATCTTGAAAATAGATGGTCCAAATAACTTGACAAACAATACCTTACTTTTAGGACTTAATATATTCTTTTTGTTTTTATTCGTACATCTTGAGGTCGAGATGATCAATAAGGATTTCTAGCTTCGTAACACTATTTTCTACTGGGTTTTTGAGGTGCACTTCACCTCTATAATATAAGGTTGAGACCTTATATAAACTTTTTTCATACATATTTGACACATATATATATATATATGCGTATACGTGTGTTTGGAGTGGACTGTACATATATTCATACATTTGCATTTCTACATAATCAATTTGTGCTCCTTGTTAGATGTTGCATCAAGTGCTAAATGATTGTACCATTCTTGCGTGATCATTTTGTGTACCAGTACTCAAAAATATGGATTCTGGGTGTCTTCTCCAAAATTGAACCCTCCACCACAGGCCCCCCCCCCCTCCCACACACACACACACACACACCAAAACAAAAAAAATAAGGGAGTTCTTAGGGCAGGGTTTTAAGCCTTAGGAAGTTTTTAGGGTAATTTTAGAGCCCCAAACTCCTTGTGAAATAGATAAAAACTTAAGAACAATCACATAACAGATTTATGGATACTAGTCTCAAGAAGATTGAAACTTGTAACACATTAAAATGCTCGAAATCCCAAATGTCATTGTAGGAAACTAGAAGTCTAAACTAGAAAAAATAATATTTTATCTATAAGCATGTAAATATATTGTAAAAGAAAAAAAAGTAAAACAAAACAAAAAAAATTATATGATTGACAACATAATATATTGAAGCAAAATCAAATCAAAACCCTTTTTCAAATATAATAAAACTTTAAAAAAAGCAAAATCATATGGATGCCGGTGCAAACCTCATTTATTAGGACGCCAAAAGTCCTTAAAATCAACTACTAGAAGATCCAAATCTAGCCACAAACTATTGTCTTTGTTTTGGGAAATCAAAAAAAATCAAAAGGTAATTAATCTTTCGATAAATCTCAAAAGAGTGGGTTTTGGGGAGTTTTTGTCATCCTAAAAGCCCCGATTGGTTTTAGGGGTTCAAAATATCCGCAAAACCCTTTTCCCAAAATGACTTTTTTTAACCCTCAACGACACCCATTTTCTGCATTTTCTCAACTTGTCACGAGGCAGCGCCTAGGTGGGCACCCAAAGTGTAGCCCCTAGGCGTGTGCCCAAACGCAAGACACATAATGACCCCACCTAGCAAGCGCTCAGTCGTTTGTAAAAAAATTTCACCTAGGTAGTCGGGTGGGCTAATTATCGAACAATGGTGTGTACATGCTAGGATGATTGCATATGTGGGTTTTAAGGTTTATCAATATGTGTGTGTGTGTGTGTGTGTGTATTTGTGTGCATGTGTATGTGTGTATGCATACACACACACATATGATAAGATGATTACATAT
Source organism: Amborella trichopoda (assembly GCF_000471905.2). The sequence goes on along the minus strand of NW_006495273.1, from coordinate 15,165,073 downwards.
GTGGGTTCTAAGGTTCTTTTTGTCTTTTTTATTTTGCTTTTGGATGGCTCTTAGTTGGGTCTTTGGAGCATTTGAGAACTCCATTGAGATTGTACGCTTTCTTCTGTTTATTTTGATTATTTCTCATGAAACACCTATACCGTGCACTATTTCTTGACACCTATTTTGATTTTTTTTTTCTTAAATTGTGCTTTGGTCATTTGCAAAGAGTTCGACTGATGGAATTTGAAATGACCATGATAATAAAAATTCAAGATCTGCTGCCTTAGAATTCAGAACTGGCACAGTCCATTGCTCATGAGTTGGAAATAAAATATGATCAGGTGAATCGAAGTTGTACTGAAATTTAATATTATGTGCTTGAGGTCTTGCCATATTTCTTTCACTGATAGTGCTTTTTACTATTATTTGTGGTTCCTTGTATATGTTTTCTAGTTAAGTGTGATTTGGTTTCACTCTTGATTGTCAAGTGCTATGAATGATTCAGGGCCAAATGTTGAATTTTACAAGTGAAGGAAATGGCTCTCTCATAAGATGGGCTATCTTTTCGAATGCTCCAAAAGATAACATTCAAAGGTAATATCTTTCATTTTGCCATCTGATCATTTTAAGGAAATTAGACGAACATTTGTAATTTGTGAAAGGTTTAGATCCTGCTGAAATCTATTTAAATAATGAAGAATATGACAATAATGAAGACAATTTTCTAGATTTATATATGGAAAATGCTGAGTTTAGCCCACTAGCTCATATGAAGATGAGTTCGTATGAGCCCAAGCCCTAGATTGAAAATATAAAATGGGGTCATGACCATCAGATCGGCCTAGATTCAATATGAATCATTGGGCTCATATATCCACATGAGCTAGTGGGCTAATCTCAGTATTTTTCTGTATATATTATATATAATTTATTAAATAAATAATTTATTGAATATTATAAATATATAATTTAAAGCATGGCTATGAGAAATCTATTTAAATAATGAAGAACATGACAATAATGAAGACTCTGCTCAGTTCTATGATCTTCACCCATCATAGAATAATCTAATTCTTTTCAGGTAATGTATTTCGCAACCATGGTTCTGAGTTGCGTCTTATTCGTTGCAATAGAGTTTGGCTTTCTAGTAATTCTCATAAATGAAGAATAATATTTTTTTTAGCATGTTTCAAGATGTGGATGGATACTTTTGTTATCTTATGAGAGCAAGATCATGTTTTTGAATGGTGTTGAAATCATATTTTTTTGAATGGCATTGAATTGATTCATTATCTACCAGCCCATGCTTTAATATTTTTCTATCCTTTATTAATACTTCAATACAAGAGGAGGCAACTTCTATCTTTAATTGATTGCAGTTAACTAAAGACAAATTCTACTCCTTCAAAAGAATCAAAAGTTCATGTAATGATTCAAATGATTAGCTAAAGGCGAATGGCCTAACGTTCCAATGATTCACGAGTTTATGATGCTATTCAAATAATTAGCTATAACCAAATAGCCTAACGTATAAATAATTGACAACATGTTTTTTTCTTTATTTCATTGATTAGTGTTTTGGAATTTATATGCAGTTTAGCTTATTCATGCATTTATCGGCCATTAAATTATTATTATGAATTCGCACTTCTGATTACTATTTCATTTGAAAGTAATATGGTTTGCTTATTATTGGTAGGAGTTTCAAGTTCAATTTAGTAACAACATTAATCTATCATATTTTTCATATAAATAAATACCTCCAAATCAATTCTCGCTATGGCGACGCTAGTGGATTTGATGTGTCACACTTAATGCAGTGATCATTTTTCTCACCTTTCTGAGAAAGGTACGGGGTTGTGGTTATACTTTTCCTTAGTGCTACTTGAAAGCATCATTTCTGATAAATTGTGGCCTTAAAGGATTTATGGCTAACTACTCTTAAGCATTGTCCCACAGAGTTTGCTTATGACTCAAAACATGTCTTTGATGGTTTATTCAGCTAAAGCCTACAACTCGTTTCCTTAAACAATATGTTGCATGCTTATTGATTGTTTTATGACTCATGGAGTACACTTGCTAATGTGACCAAATTGCGACCTGAATGAATCTGATTATTCAAAGTTTTGTATGAGTGACATAATCAGATGGAATCCCCATGGGGTGTAAGGATATGATCTAACATTTCTGAAAATCCAGGACAAGAATGGGAGTACCCTCGCCAACTCAATGATGCACATAAATCATAGCTTATCTAGTGCATAAACATGTGTTTGACACATTGATGTCTAATTATATTCACATTGCATTGAATAATATTTATTCATTTTATATTTTATGTTCAAGTTAGGATTTATGAGTCTAAAAGGTCTATCAGTATTGGTTTCTTATAATGCTGACCCATACCCTTTTGGTCATTATAGTTTCCTCAAAAAATACTTTGTTTTCGGAGTAGTTAACACTTGTACCGAAAAGGTTGGCTATTTTGGTCATTTTAAAATATTCAAATCTACTAAATTGTTTATTCAAATTTCATATTGATAATTTCCTCAAAAAAAAATTTATACTGAAAACTTTGTAGGAATATCTACATGAAACCATCCATCTACTCACTGCTTTTCTAACGAATTTTAACTATAACTATTACTTACAAATGATTGCTCAGAGATCTTTTGGATTATATTCAATGCTTAATCTATCATTTGATGTGTTCAGGGTCTGTAAAAGATTTAGTTTATTTATGATGTGATTTATGCTTACTCCAGGGCTTTTTAATTCATAAAGTCATCTTTGTTTTACCAAAACCAGGGTAATGTTATGTTGTTGCCAAAAGCTTGGGAACATTACCTATATTGCTCATCTGTGGGTATGGAATTGATTGGTTTGCCAAAAGCTTACTAATGTTATGGTTGTGCTTCCCTTAATGCATCTCTATCATTTTTTTCATGATCTCTCTCTCTCTCTCTCTCTCTCCAGGTCTTAATTGAAACATACAATCCTAGAGGGATAGTTCACGACCTGTCATAAACCAGGAAGCTTAGAAGACTCTGCTCGGTACAATGATCTTCATTAATATGTATCTTGTTGTGCTTAGAAGCGTTTCCTTCTATTGTGATTTAAGATTCTAGTTCTTACACATGTGGCTCAGTTTTGTCTAATTGAGTAATTCATCGCCACATCACAAAATATTTTGTAATGTTTTCGAACTTCGAGAGCAAAGAAGTGGGGTTTTCGAAAAAGGTGGATGGGCGTCTATAATAAACAGGTTCGGGCTGGCCATTGCATTTATTTGAATAATGGATCAATTGTTATGCGGCAATGCCTTTATTGTACATGTACAATAATTGTGTTGAAATTATTTCATTGATGTTTTGTTTGTTATGTACTAATGCTTTTTTGTATTCCATATACATTGTTATACTATGTTAATAGTGTATGTCGGCTATTAACAATCTATAAACCTCACTCTTGACTGTCCATGAACCCTGTTAAGGGTGTCTATGGAATATTTAACATTGTGTACACACATTGTGTAGTGATGGGAATGGATTGTATGTGGGCTATCCATTCCATATATATAGTTAATGATATGTATGAATTGTTAACATTGTATGCACTCTAATAATAAGTATATGGATCATTAACTGCCCGTACACATTGTTAATAGTTTGTATGGACACTTAACGATCCATATACGATGTATGAACTGTTAATAGTCCATATGCGACTTATGGATTAACAATGTGTTTGGACTGGCAACAGTCCAAAAACACTTTTGGAAGTGTTCATGGACATATATGTACTGTTAACGCACTGTTAACAGTTTGTGTGGACTGTTAAGAGGCCATGTACAGTTTTAACTGTGATTATGAAATATGGATTGTTCACAGTGTTCCTTCACTATTAACCGTGTTTATATACCGTTAACAGTGTTCATACACTATTGCACTGTTAATCATCTTAATTGGATGGACCTTGATATCCAATCATCTACATTTCAATTTTATTGTTAAACCATGGGAATGGGTTGTTGTGTGTGGGTTGTCCATTCCCTACACGCAGTTAGTAATATGTATGAGTTGTTAACATTGTGTTAACATTTCATACGCACTGTTAATAGTTTGTATGGCCTATTATCAATCCATATATGGTATATGACATGTTAATAGTGCGTATACAATGGTAATAGTCCTTATGAACTTGAACAGTGTTTATGGATGAATAAGGACTGTTAACACACTATTAATAGTATGTGTAGTCTGTTAATAGTGTATATGGGCTGTTAACAGATCGTTTACACTATTAACAGACTGTTAACAATCTGCACTATTAATCTATAAGTATATGGACTGGTGATAGTCCCATACATACTGTTAACAGTCCATAGAAACGAAGAGCAGTGTGCATGGCCTCGAAACAATGGTTATCAATGTGTAAATGGACTATCAACGGTCCATAGATATTGTTTACAATCCATACAAACTACTAAAACATATTAGTAATAATAAAAAGCATGGTTTTTATGCAGAAGGTATGGGGTGGCAGATTTCTCCAAGGAATCAGAAAATGAATGTTATACTTTAATTTTGACGTACTTGTATCCCCGAGACGCATAAGGAGAGAGTCAGTAACAACCTGGTCCTGTCAGTACCCAAGACATCGCTAGACTATGGGAACACTGTAAAACAAGCGTAAAACTGGGCAAGCTCCGAAAAGGTATCGGAATGGCTTCAAAATACATGAAAATGGTACTTTGTGATGCCTGAAGGACGCTCACAAAGTTTCGTTACATTTCGATAAGTTTTGATATGATCAAGATGAAACTCGATTCTCAAACATGTTCCTATCATGCAAAAAGGACTTTATAACTACAACCCTGTTCTCGGGGATTCAAAACAGTACCAAACCATCACTATCAAATCTGGAACATCAAAAACTAGTACCAGACCACCTTCCAAGACCATTTTGGGACCAACTTTCTATAAAATGGTGGGTTTTACACTATTGCAGTGTAGCCTCGGTGAACCAGTTCCCATTTATGAAAATTGTGGTTTCCCATTTTGGGATGATTTTCTAATAATCATAACTTGCTCGTTCTGTGTCAGTATAAGCTCAAATTTAGACACAAGCTAGGTCTCAACGACTTGGTCGTTTTGTCATATAGCACTAGTCATGAGATGGCTCGAAACGAGAGAATTTCTATAGAGAAGATGAACTCGAATGCTTAAAAATCAGATTTTATACAAGAGGACCTCCCAACTCCTTGCGGCCTCGACATCTTGTGGCCCCATCCTTTTGTAGCTCCATTCTTCTCCCTCTCTCGTCTTCCCTAATAAGGTACGAATTCATACACTAGAGTGGACATACTCCCACTCTCTCTCTCTTCTTGCCTTTTCGGACATACTCCCTCTTTCTCTCTCTTCTTTCCTTTTTTACTCACAGAACCGCAACAAATCTATAGCCCCGATCCTCTCTACGCTTCTCCTTCCCCCCGCCACACACAGAGCCTCCATAACATGTGCCCCCATCTCTTCTCCTCCTCTTTATGCCACACTACACATGGAGCCACAACTCCCTTCGGCCCCGACATCTTGTGGCCCCATCCTTTTGTAGCTCCATTCTTCTCCCTCTCTCGTCTTCTCTAATAAGGTACGAATTCATACACTAGAGTGGACATCCGTCTCAATCTTCTTGCCCACCCTCATACTTCCCTTGTTTTGTGCTCACATTCGTGTCCGCACCTTCACGTAGACATGGTTCTACTCTTCATTCTTCTCTCATTCCCCATTGTGTACTGACAATATCCTTTATCCACCATGCTCTTGACTTGGTACTTCTCAGAGCCGTTTTTAGAGTCTTGACACTAAGATAGCAACTCTAACTTCCACTCCGTACAGTCGAGTTTAGTTACTAGAGATATAGATTCTCTCGCCCTCTCTCACTCGGGTGGAATCATCCTGATTCAGACTGTTCTCCACTGAGGATACACCGCCCTATGCTCGGGTCGGACTGTTCTCAAACAAACATCTCATTTCTTTCTTTTCTAAACTTCCAATGGAGTTAATTCACTCCCCCTTTGTCCAAATTGGGGACTTCATAATCGCCATATTTGCAGCCTCATCTTCGAGAAGCAAGTCGGTTCAACTGCTTCTCCCATACATTCTTTAAGTGGGCTGGCTTGCCCTACCGCCCTAGTTCTGGCTAGGGAAATTTTGGGATAGGGTACTCAAACCCCTTGTCCCCTCGTCCCCTCGTCCCCTCTCTTCCGATATCAAAGGAAAGTATCTTAATGTCAGATGCAGTGGTGGTCCTAAAACCATCTACTGTCATATGCACCCTGTTATTAGTAGACACTCTACCAATCCTAAGCTTAAAGGTGGTTCTGATGCCACTTCTACTCTTCACTTGGTGGGTTCTGCTAAGACCACCACTTATGTGGATAACCGTAAGGCTACCCCACCCTCACTCTTCATCTACTCTACAAATACTAGTATTTCGCCACACGCACTTCATCCTGGCAATTCCTATGCTAGTTCATCTTGTTCGAGTAACCTCAAAGTCACTCTGCACACACTCACACACATCATGACTGATGGCTCAACCATCACCATGACAAAACAAGACAAGCAAAAGCTTACCCCCGTCTCTTCACCTGCTTTGGGTCTTTTGGGGCTCGAACCCATTACAACTGATCCCCGAACCACTAATGCATTGCATAATAATCTCTTAGCTCGGTGCACCGAAAAAGCTGCAACTAGACGAGCACATGACTGGCAAGACAATCGAAGGTCTACTAAAGAACTACAAATGCATGCTAATGGCCCAAGGCCGCTCCAAATGTAAAGGCGGGTATTTCAAATACCAAGCCTTTCACTTCACTAGGGGTGGGATCACAAACCACCCGAAGCACTTTTGTGGACGATGCACACACATGTAGGTCCAACGATGTTGTTGGCGGCAAGGGAAAAGGGCCATTTAATGCGCCCTTAGCTACCCCGAAGCCCCTAACTACATGGTACTCGAAGAAGTTTCCTTCGAGCACCATCCTATCCACTCCTTCTTCTTCATATGCACGAGCAAGCCCTCGAGGCTGGACTTAGGGCAAGATAGTGCCCCCAAAGATGACCAAACAGCATGCCCCTTCTCCAGGAAAAACAAAACTTCCAATTAACTTTGAGCCCCCTTCTCTCATGATATCATAGAGTACCTGAGTTGATCGAATTTTCCCTAATCTTTAGGCGAGCTAGTTGAGAAGGATGCCAATGCCAATTCCAATTATGGGAGGAAATTTACTAGAACCTGAGTATCAAGCAAATGAGGGGGATGAAAGTGCCACTTAGAAAGAGGAAAGTATAGTCTTCAATGTCAGAAGACCTACTAAAGTATAATTCGTTCTATCCATTGCAAACCACGGAAGAGCTTGAGACAAGTTGCACTGTTCACTGATGTGTCGTAGAGATGCAAGAAGATGAACCCAGTTCATTTGATCTACGGCCCCAAGGCCGTCATGAGCAATCTGAGGATATATAGCCCCAAGGTCGTCTTGAGCCCATTCGAATTGAGCGATGACTCTAAGGCCTTCAAGCGCCAAGTCCAACAGCAATGCAGCCCCAAGGCCGTCAAGAGCCAGTACTCACTCGATCTACAAGGCATTCCCAAGCTTAATCAGGGCAAGTTGATCCCTTATTACTTGGACTACCAGATCATGGTGTAAAGAGACCAGGATCACCCCTACTGCTGAACTACTCAATTCTAGCGAACAAGCTAATGTAATGGTCGTTAGCCAAGAGGGTGAAGAACCTGAAAATCTGATGGCTTGCTTCAAGGACATTTTGAGCAACATCTTGATAGGCTCAAAGGACATGAAAATTCTCGACCTGTTGGAGCATCCTCGCATCAAGAGGCAAATTCTCCCCTTGAACCCCAACATAAAGAAGAGAAAAGGAGACCCCCACCTCCTCCTACAACCCATACTCCAAGACCTCTAAACTCCCTTGTCTTCTTTGATGACCAACCCAACATAGCTTCTCATGCTATGTCATCGGCATTTACTCAAGAAGACATTCAAAGAAAGATCAACAAAAGTATCCAAGCCTTACAAGCTTCGAAGTCACAAGAAAGCATTCATTATAAGAAGCCTTACCCACCTTTTATTGATCAAATTCCCTTCCCCATTGGAAGTCAAAAGGAAAAGTTTCCTATCTTTGATGGCACTGGCTCGTCCTAACAGCATGTGGCCCATTTCATGTTAGCATGTCAAGAATCGGCTTTAGATTCTAGATTGCTTGTTCAGCAATTTGTAGAAACCTTGGATGGGCTCGCCTTTAAGTGGTATGCACATTTTCCCCCAAACTCAATTCATTCCTAAGAAGAGATGGAGCATTTGTTTTACAAACGCTTCTATGAGGTAGAACGAGATATTCAAGCCATAGAACTTCTCACAATGACCCATGGGATGAACGAATCAGTAAACGAGTATATCCAGAGATGGAGGGATCTTGTAATGTACCAAACTAATCTCATGCCTGAGATCAACTCAATACAAACATGCATAAGGAATATGAAAAAGGAAATTTCCTTACATGTTAAGGCTTCTGATCCTACCACCTTCTCATACATGATCACAAAGGTAGAAAAAATTGAAAGCCTACTAAAACATCATGAGGGAATTATGTTTAGACCTCGGGGGGAAGTCAAAATTGCAATCTCATCAGCAATAGGCCAAACCTTCGCATTAGCCAACAAAGTCTTTCACCTACTTAAAACATGTTTATAACCAAAATTGGGTGAAAATAAACAGCCCAAGTCCCATTGAGTCATGCGACGCGTGGCCCGACGTGCAGCATGGCACGCAGTTGTGTGACATAGTCATTGTCACATGGTCCGACACGCGGCGTGGCACGCTTCCATTGGGCAAGGGTATTTTTTTCTTTTTCGAGGCTTCGAACTCTTCAATAGGGCATTTTATTTGAGTTATTTTTGGACCATTTGAAAGCTTTTAGGTTCTGCTACATCTTCGGATAGGTTTTGGAAGGTTTGGGACAACTAAGTTGGGTTTACATTTACTAACGCTTAATAGGATTTGTGTGGGCCTTAGGATTCAGAAAAAGGGTTTCTAGGAATTCCTTAACTAGAATTTCGAGGGGATCATCTACAACTTGCAATGAATTCTAGGTAGAATTTTTTAATTTAGCACTTAGGAATTTCAATATAACCTTGACTACAACATAAATTTATTTATAATTGCAGAGTTTTGAACCATATTCCCTTATTGAGGTTGAGGCATCTGTTTCAATAAATTTGAAATTGGATGGATCAAGAATAGCTACATATGGTAGAGATTTTACCCTTCATGTTGACTTTTTTGATAAGCAAAGTCATTTGGTAAGTCAATTCAAATGGACTTTCAAAAGTTTTAAAGTTAATAAGTTTCTATCTTGTGCCAAATTATGATAAGAATTAGAAACATAATTTAAAAATAATAAAAATTTCTGAATTTACTTTTTATTAGTGATCTTATCTGGAATTTGTTATCAAAACTACTCGCTCTTTCAATAGGATCTTGATCTTCTTAGATGAAACAATCAAACCATTAGTCTTTAGCTCTATAGAATATAATACAAGATTCTGAATGTTGATCAAAGGAATTTGAGAATATCAAACATCATCAATATGAACTATAATAAAATCCTTATATTTGGAATATATATTATTCATAATATTTTGAAACTCAGAAGGAGAAATTTTTTAATCCAAATGGCAAAACATTCTATTCATAATGTCCAAAAGGGATTATCAAGGCAGTCTTACATCTTTCTGATTCGTTAATGTGTATTTGCAAAAATCCAAATTTTATATCAAACTTAAGGAATATATTTGCATTATGCATTCTAGAGATAAGATCCTGACAATTAGGAAAAAGATGTCGTATCCATTTTAGGACTTTATTTAATTGCTTATAAATTAGTAGTCTTGGTACTCCTTAGTTCAATTGTATTTACAACATAAAATATTGCAAGAATCCATGAGGACACATTTTTCCTATTCCACAAAGAACTTGAAGATCAAGACACATTTCTTTTACTAAAATTTCTTTGACTTCTTTTTTTTCATATGAGGGCTATTTTTTAAATATACACTCTCTTCATTCTAATAGACAATTACAAAAAAAGAAAAATTTAAAAATGCACACTAGAAAGTATTTTTTAGCCCAAATAATATAGATTATTCTTTTCAGTGAGATGCTTAGATCTAAGCCTTATGAGGATTTTTTATTTTTCCAAAGTTTTTTAGATGGTTTTATTATCATTAGATGTACAATTTTAAAATAGAAAAAAATGATTCTCAATTTGTAAAGGTTTACATAATGAAATTCACTAAATGGACGGTTTAAGATTCATTGTTGGAGGGAATCTCATTTTGACCATATCTATGGTATACCGTTAAAATTTATTTTTTACGGATTGATTTTAGGATGAAAGGAGTGTGTGTACAAAATTGATGTCACACAACTGCAATAAATATGATTTTTTAGAAGCATAGTTTCATTATATTATAATGAGGTACTGAAATCAGTCCCTAAAGTAAAACCCAATCTAGGAGTATTTCCAAGTTGCATTCTCTATGGGCAAGAAACAAATAATGCCTTAAGATTAAATAGAAACCGTCCAAATTTTTAATGGTGAGATTTCTGTGTTACAAAAGTCAAAATTCAATTTGTTCTTTTTGACATATTTGTCTAGGTTCACAAAATTTTGGGTCATAAAAAATTTCCCAAGTTTTCTACTGAAGGAGTAAATCGACAATGTACTCCCATGGAATCATAGTATAGGTGTTATAAATATATAAATATATACCAATCTAAAAGGATAGTACAAGAGCAAATTGAAGGACAAGCCTTCTAGGAAGAGTTCTGGGAATGCCAGGAAACAACAACACTAGTAATGCACTATTCATCACTAGCGGTTGATCTCCAACAATGTGCAGCATTTCGCTAGGATGTTTTGTTCCTCAATCACTTATGGTGCCTCGCAGATGTTATTCCCTGGTTCCTTTTTTTCCTAGAAGCAGCCCCTTCTGGGGTGATCGTAGGGTTGTTTCTTGGTCGTTTTCACCTGATTTCAAACTCGACATGACCCACCATGCATGCTCAATGGTTCACTACCAATTCCAGGAAGATCTTTGATAAAATGCCCTCTAGTTTATGATTTAAATTAAATTAATCATAATTGATAAAGATAGTAGGCCCTATTGAATTATAAATCACGCAAGTTCTGCCTCACATCATACTTTCATGATCTACCGGCATGTAAAACGAAAGAGAGAAACTCACAAAAACACAAAGAAACATAAAGATGGCCAAAAAAGTGATTTAAGAAAAATAAAGTAGAAATTAAAAGAAAGAAAAACAAACAACGTACTTGGCAAGCCTGGCCCCCTAACTTGGCTACCATAGTTGGTGGCCCAAATTAAAGTTAACGGTTGAGATGTTTTTCTCCTCACCACCCGAATTTCACTCAAACCAAAGAATTTATTGGTCTTCAAATGGATTTAAGCTTGATGTGCACTTGACCAATGGCTTATGGTTTGAATTTCTTGGTTCATGGAGCTTCAATGGCTAGTAGACTTCTAGGGTTTGAAGAGCTAAGGTTTCTAAGATTTTGTGGCGCATAGGGTTTCATATAAGAATTTTGGGGCTTCAGGGTTCATATATTTAGAATCACATTTTTTAAAACAGTATTTAGAGGGCAATCCGACAAGTTCAGAATGCATAGCCAATACTACGAAAGCTTTCAAAAGCCGATGGGTATAGCAACACGGACTATGTCGCTTCTATCTTTGTGAACTGTCAAGTGACTTTTAGAAGCTTTCAAAATGTCGGTTACGCATTTTGGAGTCGTTTGAGTGCGCTATAACAACCCTTCTCCAATGCGATTAAAACAAAGGATATTGATGGGGAAACATTCCTATAAGCCCTAAAATTCTAATCTTAAACCCCCATTTCCCTCTAAACCCTATGAACCCTAAGCCTTCAAAATCTAAATTTCAAGCAGCCATTGGGCCTCTATAAACCAAGAAATTCAGAGCCGAAACCATTCAAGTTCAAGTTGATAAACCCTTAGGAAAACTCCAAGATCAAATCTTTTTGAAGACCGACAAATTCTTTAATTCAAATGAATGTCAATGGTGGAGGAGAAATTTGCCCGAGGGCTGGATTTCCAGGTAAGTTGTTTCTTTTTCTTTCTTTCATTTTCTAGTTTATTATCCGTAACACTACTTTTGAACATATATTCTTATTTATTTGCATCTCAAAACTCTTTTTCAATCTCCATGTGTCTCGATTTTTCAATTTTATGTAATCTTAAGACAACACTACTGATGGATCATAAAAGGGAAGCCAAGAGGCTTAGTTTTTGTGATCCATACTTCGGCTGGACCCAATATAATTACTAATTTTAGTTGATTTAGGTTAAGGCATAAATCAGTACTAATTTTATCCATGATCTTCCCAAATTTGGTTGTAAACGTTTCCTCGCAAACAGGTGCCCTATGTTTTTACAATATTACTAAAGGCAACAAAGAGATCAATGAGAGGTTAAAAGCATTATGGTAACTTTTTCTTTCTAGGCATGCTTAATGTTGTGCAATGAAATTTCTAAGTGAATGTTGGGGCATAATGCATCATAATTGCCGCTTTGTTAAGAAGAAACACGCTTCTAAAAATTCTATGGGGCTTCAAATATCCTTTGGGAATATGTAAACTCCTTGATTCGATGACTGCTTGCTAGTCATTGAAAATGTAGCTAATTTGACGTAATTTTGGTGTCAAAAATTCTAAGATGGTGGAAGAACCAATTTTATCGCTGAAAATATAAATTCTTACTCTCAAAAAATGGTTCAAATCAAGCAAACTTATAAACACATGAAAATCTTGAAAATGGACGGTGAAAATAATATGCTGCAGATGCACTATTTTTAGGACTTAAAATCTCTTTTTTTTTCTCCATATCCACACATCTTGATCTGAAATGATCAATTCGATATCTTTTCAACATCAAACACCCTTTCTGGACGATTTTTAGAGGTTTATCTTAATTCTAGAATTTAAATGGTCAACCTTATATAAACTTTTTATTTTTAATTGTATGGGTTCATTCCTTTGTTTTGGTATATTTCTTCATACGATACTAAATGAACAACTAGAAATGCATTATGCAAAGAAGATGTCATTTTCAATGTTGTTAGGGGCATTTCTATTTTTACAGTTTAGTGAAAGGATCACCTCAGTTTGACGTTTCAAAACACACTAAAAGACTCGTGACAGAGATAGAAACAAAACATGCAATAGAATCAACTTGCAAGACCCCATTTCTCTTGTTAAAATTTTCTTGCATATATATGGATATTACCTTCTACCCTTAATTTGTCAATCATTCATGCAAAGTCATGTTAATGAACTTAGCTTTTCCAAGCCCTTGTTTCTCTCTCCCTTTTTCTCTCATTGTTACTCAAAGAGAAGCATTGTGCTTTTTAGCTTAGAAAATGGTTTTAATTGCTCATTTCTTTGGTCTAAACTGCATTAGCAAGGAGAAAATGGGCTAGGCAAACTTCAAATCAAGAAGATAGAGAACAAAACTAACAGGCAAGTAACCTACTCAAAGAGAGAAAATGGCTCCCCACGGAGGACTATGAGCTCTGTATTATTTGTGACATGGATAAAGCTCTCATCAAGTCATGGGTAAAAAGTGATCAACATACTTTCTCAAATAAAACAAGAGATCAACATATTCCAAAGCCAATAATTCTCAAATTCTAACCAGCTAAAGTAAACAATTTCAAAATTCCGATCCAACCCTAGGAAAATCATAACAAAGACAAATAGAAATTACTTGCCTTAGACTAAATTGGGATTTTGGAAAAGTGCTATCCACACTAGGGATTGGCTAGGGGGAAGGCTTTAGCCACATGCCTTTTTCTTTCTAAGCCTTTCTCTCACTAGATTTCTCAACTCTTCAATTTCTTTTCAAATGGAGAGGTGAGGGATATTTATAGAGCTCCCTTGAAACATGGTTAGACAATGAAAGAGAGATGATATATAGGTGAAAAATAAACTTTCCTTCTCGTCATAACCCAACTGGGTAAGTACGTTATGATCATTTTGGTAAAATATCTCCAACTACCCATGGAATGTCCACCACTAGTTTCACCATGTTTCCACCTGTTCGTAGCCATTTTGGCTCAGCAAAATTGTAAAGCAACCCATTTATTGCAATTTACAACAAATTTGACTTAAAACTTGGAACTTGCAAGAATTAAGAGGATCATGAGCATTTTTGTAAATTTGGATCAAAACTTCATAAACATCCATGAACCCATCCAATTCTTCCTATTTTGTTGGCATTTTAATGGATTTTTCGTACTCTAGCTTCATGGAGTTGAGAACATCACTCAAGGAGAATTTTGCATCAAATTTGGATCGAAATCGTTAATGATTGGGGAAGTTATGATCATTTTATTGGCCCTTTAACCAAAATCCAGCAACCTTCTTCTTTTGGGCATTGTGAAGATTTGATTTATTCTGAACTCATGTTATAGATCCACCAACAAATTATGTTGAAGTTCAGGGTTTGAGAATGGATCTTATCTTTAAAATTTCAGCATAAAAGTCCCTTTCGATTGTGAGAAGTCCAAACAAAAATTGGATGCAGTTTGTGTGGCCTACAACTCAGGAACATCGTTTTGATCATTTATCATTTTATTAAATCTGGTATTGATCCGTGAACAAAACCCCATTGATGTGTACATTGATGAAAAGCTCTTGAGTCAAAAAGAAAAGAGGTCAACTTGATATGTTTCTGATTTTTCCTTTTCCTTCACTAGACCATGGCCACAGTACGGTCCCATGCATTAAACACTTGTGCTTGAAGCTGATTCTCCTTGTGTAGGTTACTCATCTGTTTGTTTTGTTCTCTATCTGCTTAATTTGAAATGTTACTCGCCCTATTTTCTCCTTGCTAACACAGATTTTACCGGTGAAATGAGCAATTCAGACCATTTTATAGGCTTAAAAGCATAGATCTTCTCTTTGAGTAAAACTGAGAGAGAAATGGAGAATGTCACAAGGGATAGAAAAAGCTGAGTTCATTAAGAGGTCCTGTAGGCATGGTTGACCAATATAGAGAATAAAATCGAGGGTATAAGGAGATTTGCATAGGTACACATGCACATTTTAGTGAGAGAAATGGGGAGGTGCAAGTCAATTCTACTGCATATTTGTCTTTGTTTGCATTGCAAGTCTTTCCAAGTATTTTGAAACTCCAACTGGATGGGTTACTTCCACTCAACTCTACTAAGAAAAATACCTCTAACAACACTTAAAATGACCTCTACTTCTCATAACGCATTTTTAGTTGTTCATCGAGTGTCATATTAGTCGTCCAAAAATGTGTCAAGAAATATTTACAATATCGTGACTTCAAATTGGAACCACAAACTAACACATTCAGGAGCCCATTTCACGTTAAATTTCATGTATTGATATTTTTATATAAAACTGGGGTTTGTGAGGAGTTTCAAGAACTCTTAATTCTAGTTACAATTTACATTAGACGTCTATACGGGACTGAACACTCTTGATTCAGGCCATGTAGCATTTACAAATTCTTAAGAAATAAAATATACAGAAACTACAGGAAACATCAGTACCAAGAAGTTCGCCATAATTGTATGCTTGGATGTATATAAGGATACTACCTGACCTCTACTCCCTTTTCTAATCTAGGCTTCAAGTGGGTATAGAATCAACATTCTCTCTGTAAATGTCTTCACACAAGATTCTATCAAAGGCTTGTCTTCTTTACTAGGTGTGTTAGAAAAATATCATGGCAAAGAGGTTCATCAATATCTCTTTTCTACTCTCTCTTTCTCTTTATAATGTAGAAAAAATATTCGACTTGTGAAAATCAAAATGATCAATCCCTTTTCCACTATATCAAAGGAATTTAAATAGACTTTCAGGGAGTAGCAACCATTATGTTACCCAAATCTTTGACTGAAACCAACTTTCTCATAAAATGGTTCGATGGGATAAGTATCCATCAAAATATTTTCAGATAATTTCAATGCGAGCTTTACTCTAGTTTAGGCCCCAAACCTCATGATATTCAAATTTAAACATGAAACCAACTGATTTGTTGTGATATTGTTGGTGAAAATCAAGGGAGAGTGATTATTTAGACACGTCATCCACCAAGCTTGCCTACTATTCTGGCATGTCTAAATATAATTGATGCCATTCTCTGATAATGAACTGATTGGACTTCAAACTTTTCAAGCGATAGTGGATTCAAAGACGAAGTCCAAGCATCATCTTAAATGGATCACTAACGAGAGAGACATGGATAAAAAAATTCGACCCATTTTTATTGCAGATTGTGACAATATATCTTGCAATTGCATAAGCAACCATGCTTTCCCATGGGATTCCATACTGTGATAGTTTGATAATCTTGTCGAAGGGCGCTTGATGCACATCTTCATGAACTTGGGGACGAAATACTCTATATATTATGAGATATTTTGGATAGGCAATCAAGCCTTTGTACAATTTTACGATTTCGAATGCAAGGCTAACCGTCTCCTATGGAAGCCCCATAAGGTGTCGTCCTCCTGTTGTTGTGAGAGCTTCATGTCAAAAAATCTAATGGTCCACGTCTCATTGAAAAAACTCCTTATCGATTGGGTGAAGTATCAATTTTAGTGACTAGAGGTCATCATGGCTACAGAATATGTATCTGACATATGACAAATGGGAGTCTTGTCTACTGAAGGGTAAATATAAGGGGTCAATCATCTCCAAATTACTTGAAAATTTTTCTATTACCCTTTGATTTCATCTGTGAATATCTCAAATGTGCTAGCCCTCGTATCATGGCTCAAAAATACACCCAACACATATGCAACAATATAGTAAAATAAAGAAATGTGCCCATACAATTAAATGGTATTGAAATATAGTTCCCTAAGCATTGTGCAAAGATGCATTCTAATTTTTCCTTTATTTAAGGTGCATAAATATTCAATTGAGCTACATTTAAATGGGTAGAAAGCAACTCTCATATCAATTAGTTTACATGAATTTTGAATATCCATTGAACTCGTTGAGCTTAGTTTCATTATAACAATTAGATGGTTAAGATGCATTTTGGTCCATCACATACAAAAATTTCATTGCATGGTGTCATACTCTGTAAACATGCCACGAAAAAAAAGAAATTAGTTCTTTTCACCTCTAATTACTCTTTTTGTTATCATGATTAGAACTCAAGAGTTGAGTTTCTTGCTCGAGTAAAGTACTTCATGTTGTGCTATTTAAAAATTCCTTTGTTGTGCAATTTAAAAATTCCTTCAAACATTTAACTTAGTTCAACTCGAATTTGGAAGTAAGAATATATTCTCAAAATCAAATTGGTCAACAAAATAGTGAGAGGTCTAATGTAGTCAAAACCATATTGACATCGACCGAGCTAGTAGGAGTGGATTTTAAAACAAACAAGGGCGATAAATGATTGGAGGTTGGGAAAATCAGCCGAGCAATTTTCAAAACTTTTTAGAAAGGAGGTACTATATAATAAAAACTTTCCTTGTTGGAATTGGTTTGGCTTAGCCATGATAGGTTTGGCTCGACTATGGCATTGGACCTTAATGGCCGGACTTGGTGTCCAAGACAAATGGACCCTTTCCCTTACCCAATTGGTTCTCGAGTAGATGGTCTGGCCCAACCCTCTTAATTGTGTAAGACAATTGAAGGTTCTTAAAAATTAAAGTTTTGAGAAAAAAACCCTTCTTCAATGTGATTCAAAACAGATGAGCCGATGGGGAAACAGCCCTATAAGCCCTAAATTTAGATCTTGAACCCCCTTTTCCCTCTAAACCTATGAACCCTAAGCTTTCAAAACCTAGATTTCAAGCAGCCGTTGCCGAAGCCACCGTTCAAGTTCAAGTTAAGAAAACCAACAAAAAAACTCCAAGATCAAATCCTTTTGAAGACCAACAAACTCTTTTATTCAAATGAAATTCAATGGTGGAGGAGAAATTTGCCAGGGGGCTGGCTTTCCAAGTAAGTTGTTTCTTTTTCTTTCTTTAGTCTCCCAGTTTATTATCCTTAACACTCATTTTAAACCTATATTCTTATTTCTTTGTGTCTTAAAACTCTTTTTAAACCTCCATGAGTCTCGGTTTTTAAATTTTATGTAATCTTAAGACAACACTACTGATGGATCATAAAAGGGAAGCCATGAGGCTCAATTTTGTAATCCATAATTCGGTAGGACCCAATACAATTACTAATTTTATTTGATTAAGTTTAAGGCATAAATCAGACATAATTTTATCCAAGATCTTCTCTGATTTTGTTGTAACCTTTTCCAAAAACAAACAGGTGCCCTATGTTTTTACAATATTACTTAAGATAATAAAAAGATCGATGAGAGGTTAAAACCACTTTGGTAACTTTTGCTTTCTAGGCATGCTTATAAAATAGGATGTTGTCCAATGAAATTTCTATGTGAATGTTGCGAAAAAATGCATCATAATTGCTGCTTTATTAAGTAGAAACACGCTTCTAAAAGATCTTTGGGAATTCAAGTATCCTGTGGGATTATGTAAACTCCTTGATTCGATGATTACTTGCTACTCATCGAAAATGTAGCTCACTTGATATAATTTTCGTGTCGAAAATTTTAAGATGGTGAGAGAACCTATTTTTATCACTAAAATTATAACTTTTTGTTTTTAATTATATGGGTTCATTCCTTTGTTTTGCTATATTTCTTCATACGATACGCATTGAACATCTAAAAATGCATTATGCAAAGAAGATGTCATTTTCAATGTTGTTAGGGGCATTTCTATTTTTACAATTTAGTGGAAGCAGCACCTTAGTTTTACATCTCAAAACACATTGGAAGACATGTGATAGAGATAAAGACAAAGCATGCAATATAATCAACTTGCAAGACACCATTTCTCTTGTTAAAATGTGCTTGCATACCTATAGATATTTTCTTCTACCCTTGATTTCATTCTCTATATTTGTTAACCATTCCTGCAGAACCTGTTATTAAACTAAGCTTTTCCAAGCCCTTGTTTCTCTCTCCCTCTCTCTCTCTTTTTTACTCAAAGAGAAGCATTGTGCTTTTTAGCCTAGAAAATGGTTGGAATTGCTCATTTCTTTGGTCTAAATTGCATTAGCAAGGAGAAAATGGGCCGAGCAAACTTCAAATCTAGAAGATAGAGAACAAAACAAAGAGGCAAGTAACCTACTCAAAGAGAGAAAATGGCTCCCCACGGAGGCCTATGAGCTCTATATTAGTTGTGACATGGATAAAGCTCTCATCAAGTCTTGGGTAAAAAGTGATCAACATACTTTCCCAAAAAAAAATATAAAGAATAAAATCAAGGGTATAAGGAGATTTTCGTAGGTAAGTATGCATATTTTAGTGAGTGAAATGGGGAGGTGCACATCAATTCTACTTCATATTTGTTTTTGTTTGCATTGTAAGTCTTTCCAATTGTTTTGGAACTTCAACTGGATGGACTACTTCCACTCAAGTCTAGTAGCAGAAATACCTCTAACAACACATAAAATGATATATACTTTTCATAATGCATTTTTAGTTCTTCATCAAGTGTCATATTGGTCGCCCAAAAATGTGTCACGAAATATTTACAATACTGTGACTCCAAATTGGAACCGCAAAACTAACACATTCAAGAGCCCATTTCACCTTAAATTTCATGAATTGAAACTAAAAGAGTTTTTTACATAAAACTGAAGTTCGTTAGGAGTTCCAAGAACCCTCAATACTAGTTACAATTTACATTAGACCTCTATACGGGACTGAACACTCTTGATTCAGACCATGAAGCATTTACAAATCCTTAAGAAAGAAAATATACAGAAACTACATGAAAGATCAGTACTAAGAAGTTCGTCATGCTTGCATGCTTGGATGTATACACGGATACTACCTAAGCTCTACTCCCTTTTTTGATCTAGGCTTCAAGTGAGTATAGAATCAACATTTTTTCTGTAATTTTCTCCACAAGAGATTCAAGATGTTCATCAATCTCTGTTTTCCACTCTCTCTTTCTCGCAATCATGTAGAAAAAATATTCGACTTGTGAAAATCAAAATGATCAATCCATTTTCCACTATATCAAAGTAGTTTAAATAGACTTTTAGGGAGTACCAACAATTGTGTTACCCAAATCTTTGACTGAAACCAACTCCTCATAAAATGTCTCGATTGGATAAGTACTCGCCAAAATATTTTCAGACGGTTTCAATGACGAGCTTTACTCTTGTTTAGGCCCCAAACATCAGGATATTAGAATTTAAACCTAAAACAAACTGATTTATTGTGATATTATTGGAGAAAATCAAGGGAGAATGATTATTTGGACACGTCATCCACCAAGTTGGCCTACTATTCTAGCATGTCTAAATCTAATTGATGCCATCCTTTGATAATGAACCCATAGGACTTAAAACTTTTCATGTGATAGTGGATTCAAAAAAAAAGTCAAAGCATCAACTTAAATGGATAAATAATGAGAGAGACATGGATCAACAAATTCGACCCATGTTTGTTGCAGATTTTTACAATATATCTAGCTATTGCAGAAGCAACCATGCTTCCTCATGGGATTCCACACCGTGATATTTTGAGAATCTTGTCAAAGGGCCCTTCATGCACATCTTCACAAAATTGAGGACCAAAATACTCTATATATTACGAGATATTTTGGACAAGCAGTCAAGCCTTTGTACAATTTTATGGCTTCTAATGCAAGGCTAGCCGTCACCCACAGAAGCCCCATTAGGTGTCGTCCTCTTGTTGTTGAGAGGGCTTCTTGTCAAAAATCTAATGGTCCATGTCTCATGAAAAGAACTCCTTATCGATTGGGAAAAGTATCAATTTTAGTGACTAGAGGTCATCATGGCTACAGAATCTGTATCTAACAGACAACAAATATGAGTCTTGTCTATTGAAGGGTACATATAAGGGGTCAATTATCTCCAAATAACTTGAAACTTCAGGGAGAAGGTTATCATGCCTCACATATAGGGTACCAACAGTTTTCGATCAATTTCCCAAATATCATAATGGGACAGGTCGTCAAGGAGTACCTTGGCAGCTGACAGCTTAGATGATGTCTAATTTATATAATCCATGAACCAAAGGCATATGGGGCCACATGGACTATATCTCCAAAGTTCCATCATTTCCCCTTTTCTAGGAAAGGGGTAGCAATGGCAAGAATTCAGACGCCTATCGGGAAGGTGCTTTAGTCCTTTCTCGGGGGGGCCGCTAACCCTTGCCAGTGCGCAGTTGCATATTTTTTTTTTTAGGAGGTAGTTTTAGAGTCACACGCCCGTGACTGTAGTAAGGCTTGCTTAAAGTACCGCCCTTGGGACCTACAGTAGTGTGTGCCTTTAGAACCTCGCACCCGCATAGGGAGAACCCTGAGGGGTCCTGGTGATGGTGGGCAGACCTTCCTCATCGAAAAGGACTTGCCTTGGGATGAAGCTGTGTAGGGTAGGTCATCATTTTGATATGATTTGACGAGATTCCAAAAGGTCCAGCCGTCAAACTCCTCTTTGGCATAGAATGAATCTGAAGACACATGAACCGCATCCAAACTCCTCTAATATCGTGTTATGATGCGCATAGGGGCCATTGGAAACAGATTTCCCAAAGTTTGGTCTCAAATAGAGATGGTTTTGATTGTCTTTATGATGGGTTGGTTGTCAAGATGTATATATTGATTGGCTATCAAGGCTTTCAATGTGTATTATGGTCTTATATGACAAGCTCTAGCGTCAATATATCTTGTTATCATACTTGAAGTGTATCTTGCAAATTTATTCCAAAATCATGTTGATTTTTCATGTATCATGACCCATCGTCTACCAAGCATATATAGGGGGTTGACGTCTGATCAACCCTTATCTTCTAAAATTATCCTTTGATTTCATTTGTGAATATCTCAAATGTGCTTGCCCTTGTCTCATGGCTCAAAACTACACACAACACATATGCAACAATATAGTAAAATAAAGAAATGTACCCATACAATTAAATTCGATTGAAATATAGCTCCCTAAGCATTGTGCCAAGATGGATCCTACTTTTCCATTTATTTGAGATGCACAAAGATTCAATTGAGCTACATTTAAATGGGTAGCAAGCATCTCTCATATCAATTAGTTTTTATGAATTTTGAATGTCCATTGAACTAGTGGAGCCTAGTTTCCTTGTAACAATGAGATGGTGAAGATGCATTTTGGTCCATCACATACAGAAATTTCATTGCATAGTATCATACTCCGTAAACATGCCAAGAAAGAAAAGACATTAGTTATTTTTACCTCTAATTACTCTTTTTGTAATCATGATTAGAATACCACATAAAAAACACAAGGGTTGAGTTTCGTGCTCGAGTAAAGTACTTCATAATGTGCTATTTAACAACTCTTTCAAACATTTAACTTAGTTCAACTCGAATTTGGAAATTAAAAAAGTATTCTCTAAATCAAATTGCCCAACAAAACAGTGGGAGGTATAATGTAGTCAAAACTACTTTGACAACGACCTAACTAGTAGGAGTGGATTTTAAAACATGTAGAAAACAACAGCGACAAATGATGGGAGGCTGGGAAAATCTTCCGAGCAATTTTCAAAACCTATTAGAAAGGATGTACTATATAATAAAAACTTTCCCTGATCGAATTGGTTTGGCTTATCCATGTCAAGTTTGGCACGATTACGGCACTGGACCTTAATGACCGTACTTGGTTGGTCCAAGACAAATCGAACCTTGCCCATACCCAACTGGTTCTCGAGTAGATAGTCTGGCCCAACCTAATTAATTATGCAAGAGAGTTGGAAGTTCTTAAAAATTAAATTTCAGAAAAATAAAAAAAAGGCCTGGCACAACTGAGCCATGGCCCCTAGCCTAGGCACAGCACTGCCTAGCCACTAGGTGAGATTTCATGCCCAACCTTGAAGGGTTGTTCTGGGTTTAAATGCTTGACCCATTGTCACTCTTTTCAACTATGCTAATAATTATCATACAATATGTGCAAACAATGTAGTATGGTAACCCCTTCATGCATTTTTAATAAATTATGTCTGTAAAGGTGTTTGTCAAGTACATAATACCAGAAACGAGCCTTCTATCTTTATTTGATGGTGGAGATTGGCTCATTATATTTTTTATGTTCTAGTTGGTTAATAAAATAATGATATTTTTTATTTTGATATTTCTATAATACATATTGCGATATTGCAAAGTTTCTTTTTCACACTTTCTTCTTTTGTTTGGACAGATTGGGTGTGGCATTAACATACCAACAATGCATACAAAACTTTTCCAAACCATAACTAGAATTCGTAATGAAATTGTGATGTTATGCTTTGAAATAATACAACCAAAATGTGTTGATAAGATTCTACTACCTGGATTTTAAGGCATTAGAAGCTTCAAATCCACCCACAAACTATTGCCTTTATTTTAAGAAATTGAAATAAATCAAAAAGTAATTGATCTTTCGATAAATCTCAAAAGAGTGGGGTTTGGGGAGTTTTTATCAACCTAAAAGCCCCGATTGGTTTTGGGGGTTCAAATTATCCCCAAAACCCTTATCCCCAAAATGACTTTTTTTAACCCTCAACGACACCCATTTTCCACATTTTCTCAACCTGTCACGAGGCGGCGCCCAGAGTGTAGCCCCTAGGCAAGTGCCCAAACGCAAGACACATAATGACCTCACTTAGCAAGCGCGCTGTCGTTTTTTAAAAAATTTCACCTAGATAGTCGGGTGGGCTAATTATCGAACAATGGTGTATATATGCTTGGATGATTACATATGTGGGTTTTAAGGTTTATCAATATATACATGTGTGTGTGTGTGTGTGTGTGTAAACACATACACATATGTTCTAAGGTTCCTTTTTTCTTTTCTTTTCATTTTTTGGATGGCTCAAAGTTGGGTCTTTGGGTTGAGCATTTGAGGACTCCATTGAGATTGTACCCTTTTTTCTATTTATTTTGATTATTTCTCATGAAACACTTATACCGTGTACTATTTCTTGAAACCTATTTTGATTTTTTTTATTTAATTTTTTTTTAAATTGTGCTTTGGTCATTTGCAAAGAGTTCGACTGATAGAATTTGAAATGACTGTGACAATAAAAATTCAAGATTTGCCGCCTCAGAGTTCAGAACTGGCACAATCCATTGCTCATGAGTTGGAAATAAAATTTGATCACGTGAATAGAAGCTGTACTGAAATTTAATATTATGTACTTGAGGGTTCTTGCCATATTTCTTTCACTGATAGTGCTTTTTACTATTATTTGTGGTTCCTTGTATATGTTTTCTAGTTAAGTGTGATTTGGTTTCACTCTTGATTGTCAAGTGATAGGAATGATTCAGGTCCAAAAGTTAAATTTTACAAGTGAGGGAAATGGTTCTCTCATAAGATGGGCTATCTTTACGAATGGTCCAAAAGATAACATTCAGAGGTAATAACTTTTCATTTTGGCATCTGATTTATAACAATTTTCTAGATTTATATATGGAAAATGCTGAGATTAGACCACTAGCTCATATGAACATATGACTTCATATGAGCCCAACGGCCCAGATTGAATCTGGGCCGATCTGAGGGTCACGACCTCATTTCGTATTTAAACACGAAATGAGGTCGTGGCCGACAAATCGGCTCAGATTCAATATGAGTCATTGAGCTCATATGTTCATATGAGCTAGTGAGCTAATCTCAGCATTTTCCAATATATATTATATCTAATTTATTAAGTAAATAATTTATTTAATATTATAAATATATAAATCTATTTAAAGCATGGCTCTGAGAAATCTATTTAAATGATGAAGAATATTACAATAATGAAGACACAGCTCGGTTCTATGATCTTCACCCATCGTAGAATAATATAGGCAATGTATTTCACAAGCATGGCTCTGAGTTTCGTCTTATTCCTTGAGATAGAGTTGGAGCAATTGATAAAAGAATGTAGTGCAAACTGTGACTGTATCCAGAGTTACACACAATTTGGCTTTCTAGTAATTCTCATAAATGAAGAATAGTATTTTTTTTAGCGTGTTTCAAGATGTGGATGGATACTTTCATTATCTTATGAAAGCAAGATCATGTTTTTGAATGGTGTTGAAAACATATTGAATTGATTCATTATGTTTTATGCGGAGTTATATCAATCTACCAGCCCATGCTTCAATATTTTTCTTTCCTTTATTAATACTTCAATGCGGGAGGTGGCAGCTTGTATCATTAGTTGATTGTAGCTAAGTAAAGACAAATTCTACTCCTTCAAAAGATTCAAAAGTTCATGTAATGATTCAAATGATTAGCTAAAGCTGAATGGTCTAACGTTCCTATGATTCACGAGGATATTATTCAAATAATTAGCTATAACCAAATAGCCTAACATATAAATAATTAACCAAATGTTTTCTTCTTTATTTCATTGATTATTGTTTTGGAATTTCTATGGAGTTTAGCTTCTTCATGTAGTTATCTGCCATTAAGAATTCTAACTTCTGGTTACATTTCATTTGAAAGTAATATAGTTTGCTTATTATTGGTAGGAGTTTCAAGTTCAATTTAGTAACAACATTAATCTATCATATTTTCCATATAAATAAATACCTCCAATCAATTCCCGCTATGCAAATTTCATTGCGACGCTAGTGGATTTGATGTGTGACACTTAATGGAGTGATCCTTTTTTTCGTCTTTCTGAGAAAGGTATTGGGCTGTGGTTATCCTTTTCCTTAGGGCTACTTGAAAGGATCATTTCCGATATATTGTGGCCTTAAAGGATTTATGGCTAACTACTCTTAAAGATTGTCCCACAGAGTTTGCTAATGACTCAAAACATGTCTTTGCGTGTTTATTCAGCAAAAGCCTACAACTCGTTTCCATAAACAATATGTTGCACGCTTATTGATTGTTTTATAACTCATGGAGTCCACTTGCTAATGTGACCAAATTGCAACATGAATAAATCTGATTATAAAAAATTTTGTATGAGTGACATAACCAGATGGAAGCCCCATGGAGTGTAAGGATATGATCTAACATTTCTGAAAATCCAGGATAAGAATGGGAGTACCCTCGCCAACTCAATGATGCACATAAATCATAGATTATGTAGTGCATAAACATGTGTTTGACACATTGATGTCTAATTATATTCACATTGCATTGAATAGTATTTATTCATTTTATATTTTATATTCATGTTAGGATTTATGAGTCTAAAAGGTGTAACAGTATTGGGTTCTTATAATGTTGACCCATACCCTTTTTGTCAATATAGTTTTCTCAAAAAATACTTTGTTTTCGGAGTAGTTAACACTTATACCGAAAAGGTTGGCTATTTTTGTCATTTTAAGCAATTCATAGATTTTGGTCTGTAATAGATTTTGTTGATTTATGATGTGATTTATGCTTACTCCAGGGCTTTTTAATTTATGGAGTCATCTTTGTTTTGCCCAAAGGAGGGTAATGTTATGCGGTTGCCAAAAGCTTGGAATCATTATCTATATTGCTTATGTGTGGGCATGGAATTGATTGGTTTGCCAAAAGCTTACTAATGTTATGGTTGTGCTTCCCTTAATGCATCTCTATCACTCTCTCTCTCTCTCTCTCTCCAAGTCTAAATTGAAGCATACAACCAAGAAGCTTAGAAGACTCTCCTCGGTACAATGATCTTCATTAATATGTATCTTGTTGTGTTTAGAAGCGTTGCCTTCTATTGTGGATTAAGATTCTAGTTCTTGCACATGTGGCTCATTTTTGTCTAATTGAGTAATTCATCACCACATCACAAAATATTTTGCAATGTTTGCGAACTTCGAGAGCAAAGAAGTGGGGTTTTCGAAAAGAGTGGATGAGTGTGGCCATTGCATTTATTTGAATAATGGATCAATTGTTATGCAGCAATGTCTTTATTGTACATGTACAACAATTGTATTGAAATTATTTCATTGATGCTTTGTTTGTTATGTGCTAATGCTTTTCCGTATTCCATATACATTGTTATACTCTGTTAATAGTGTATGTCGACTATTAACAATCTATAAACCTCACTCTTGACTATCCATGTACCCTGTTAAGGGTGTCCACGGAATAATTAACATTGTATACACACATTGTGTAAGGATGGGAATGGATTGTAAGTGGGCTATCCATTCCATACATACAGTTAATGATATGTATGAATTGTTGACATTGTATGCACACTAATAATAATAAGTATATCGATCATTAACTGCCCTTACACATTGTTAATAGTTGGTATGGACACTTAACGATCATATGCGATGTATGAACTATTAACAGTCCATATGCGGTTTATGGAGAGTTAACAATGTGTTTGGACTGGCAACAATCCATAAACAATTTTAGAAGTGTTAATGGACTTATATGGACTATTAATGCACTGTTAACAGTGTGTGTGGACTGTTTAGAGGACATGTACACTTTTAACTGTGATTATGAAATATGGACTACTCACAGTGTTCCTTCATAGTTAACCGTGTTTATATACTGTTAACAGTGTTCATACACTACTACACTGTTAATTATCTTAATTGGATGGACCTTGATATCCAATCGTCTACATTTCAATTTTATTGTTAAACCATGGGAATGGGTTGTTGTGTGTGGGCTGTCCATTCCCTACACACAGTTAATAATATGTATGAGTTGTTAACATTGTGTTAACAATTCATACGCACTATTAATAGTTTGTATGGCCTATTATCAATCCATATATGCTATATGACCTGTTAATAGTGTGTATACAATGGTAATTGTCCGTACGCACTGTGAACAGTGTTCATGGATGAATAAGGACTATTAACACACTGTTAATAGTACGTATGGTCTGTTAACAGTGTATATGGACTGTTAACAGATCGTGTACACTATTAACAAATTGTTAACAATCTGTGTTGTTAATCTATAAGTATATACACTGGTGATACATACTGTTAACAATCCATAGAAACGAAGTGCAGTGTGCATGGCCTCGAAACAATGGTTATCAATGTGTATATGAACTGTCAACGGTCCATAGATATTGTTTACAGTCCATACATACTGCTAAAACATATTAGTAATAATAAAAAGCATGGTTTTTATGCAGATGGTATGGGGTGGCTAATTCCCCAAGGAATCAGGAAATGACTGTTATACGTTACCTGTATTTTCCAGATGCATAAGGAGAGAGTCAGTAACAACCTGATCCTGCCTGTACCCAAGACATCGCAAGACCATGGGAACACTGTAAAACAAGCCTAAAACTGGGCAAGCTCTGAAAAAGTATCGGAACGACTGCAAAATACATGAAAAGGGTGCTTTACAATTCCCGAAGGGTGCTCAAAAAGTTTTGTTACATTCGGATAAGTTTTGATATGATCAAGATGAAACTCAGTTCTCAAATCCTATTCCTATCATAAAAAAAAAGGACCTTATAACTACAACCTTATTCTCGGGGATTCAAAACAGTACCAAACCACCGCTATCAAATCTGAAACGTCAAAAATCAGTACCAGACCACCTTCTAAGACTATTCTGGGCCCAACTTACTAAAAAATGGTAGGCTTTACACTATTGCGGTGCAGCCTCGGTGAACCAGTTACCATTTATGAAAACTGTGGTTTCTCATTTTGGGATAATTTTCTAATGCTCATAACTTGCTCGTTTTGTGTCAATATAAGCTCAAATTTGGACACAAGCTAGGTCTCGATGACTCGGTCATTTTGACATAATGCACGAGTCATGAGATGACCCGAAACGAGAGAATTTCTATAGAGAAGTTGAACTCGAAATCCTAAAAATCAGATTTTATACAAGAGGACATCCCAAACTTTGTGAAATCATAATTTGAAATTGCAGTGTTGGATCGTCACAAAATTGGGACTATTGCGACCGTATCGCGAAGGGCTACGATTTGGCATAGTCTTGGCATACAATAGGAAGTTGGATAATGCAAATTTCAAGGTTAAAAAAAGGCCAGATTTTCTAATCGTCAGAATCCCATTTTTCGGCAACTTTCCAAATTTTGAATATGCTTAAACGAAAAACAAATGAGAAGAAATTTAGTGAAAAACAATCGTGACAACATCCACTTAAATTTATGATCAAAATGAGGACTCGGAAGATCGTGAATCGTACCAGATTGGTGGTCGAAGTTTATGGACTTAGCGGAATATGGTCCTTCATGAAAAGTCTGTTTCACGATGATCAAAGGCCGTCAAAATGTTCGTGATAGATCATGCACCGATTCTACGACAATTGATCACTTGAATTATCGTCGCACCCATCCGTAAAGGCTCCCAAAGTCTAGCAAAAGCAAGAAGCCCCTCATGGAGGGATGGTTTTTTTATTTGCTCAAAAGATCTAAGCGGTATATTGGTCATCGTGTCCAAAAACGGGATTTTATTTTAATACCATTTAATTGTATTTTTTTCTAATTTCGCTTAGTTTTGAGCATGCCACCATTGTTTTGTGGTTGCTCTATATAAGTAAGCTTAAGTCATTTGTTCTAAGGGTTGGAGAAGGCCTGATCATATGTGAATGAAATTGAAGCATTAAGCTTGTGTCATTTAGTTTTACTTCTTACTCTCTAGATCTAGTGGCAAGGAGAGATAAAACTTTGGTAGAGAGAGAAACTACCCCAAACCTACACCCTAGCCTACACCATAGTCCACACTCCCTAGCCTACACCCTACATTACGCCCAAGCCTACACCATGGTACATACATCCTAATGTTGACCCATGGCTAGCCTCTCTCTCTCTCATGTGCAAGCAAAGGGGCTAAGGTGGTGCACCTAAGCTAGGTCACACCCCAAGCTCACTCTCTCTCCTCTTCCCTTCTCTTTCTTTCTTTTTTCTCTCTCTACCCCATCTTCCCTATGCAGCTACTTGGAGCCGCAGCTGCCTACAGCCTCGTCTCTCCCCTATCTCTCGTCCCTCTACTGTATAGGATCCTCGGAGCCTCAGCTAGCTATGGCCCCATCTTTACTCCCTCTCTCTCTGTGTACTCTCCTTTTCTACTCACAAAACCGCAGGAAATCTGTAGCTCCGATCCTCTCCTTCGCCCCGCCACACCCAAAGCCTCCATAACATGTGCCCCCATCTCTTCTCCTTCGCTTTACGCCACACTACGCACGGAGCCACAACTCCCTATGGCCTCGACATCTTGTGGCCCCATCCTTTTGTAGCTCCATTCTTCTCCCTCTCTCGTCTTCTCTAATAAGGTACGAATTCATGCACTAGACTGGACATCCGTCTCAATCTTCTTGCCCGCCCTCATACTTCCCCTATTTTTGTGCTCACTTTCGTGTCCGGACCATCATGCGGACATGGTTCTACCCTTCATTCTTCTCTCATTCCCCATTGTGTACTGACAGTATGCTTTATCCACCATGCGCTTGACTTGGTACTTCTCAGAGCTGTTTTTAAAGTCTTGACACTAAGATCGCCACTCTAACTTCCACTCCTTACAGTCGAGTTGAGTTGCTAGAGATATAAATTCTCTCACCCTTGCTCACTCGAGGGAATCATCTTGAGTCAACATTCGAGAGAGTTCTGACTCTTTAGCTGCTCTGACTACCGAGTCTTGTAGCACTCAACGGGATAAAAGAACTTCAGTCATCCCTTCTTCTTCATTCCTTCTTTGCCAGCCAGCCCCCATTCGAGTGAACCATCAAAGACGAGTGCCATTTGAATTCACATTGCAAGTTTTGAGATAAAAGAACGTGATAAATGTTGACGTTTGAGCAAAGTTTCGGTCCAAACCGTGCTGGTAGATAGCTAGAGGGCTGTATAATTGTTCTAAGAGGGCGACTTTCTGGGCATATCCTCGAACCCCCAAATGATGAAGTAGGCGGATAAACACATCCTTATCAATAAAATCTCGCTCATTGTTGGTTCCTATCTGCAACAAGAAGAGTACACTCACACACCTAAATGCTAAGGCGCTGAGAGAGGGTTTTTCCCCCGTCCACATCGTCGTCTTGCACAAAAGGGAAAACCAGGCCCCAACCAATAGTGACTCCACTAGGGATACACCACCCTATTCTTGGTTCGAACTATTCTCAAACAAACATCTCATTTCTTTCTTTTTCTAAACTTCTAATGGAGTTCATTCACTACTCGTTTGTCCAAATTGGGGAATTCATAATCCCCATATTTGCAACCTCATCTTTGAGAAGCAAGTCTGTTCAATCTGCTTCTCCCATACATTCTTCAAGTGGCCTGGCATATCAAAGAGTACTCAAACCCCTTGTCCCCTCTCTCCCGATTTCAAAGGAAACTATGATGATGTCGGATGCAGTGGTGGTCCTAAAACCTTCTACTGTCATATGCACCCTGTTATTAGCAGACACTCTACTAGTCTTAAGCTTTAAGGTTGTTCTGATGCCACTTCTACTCTTCACTTGGTTGGTTCTGCTAAGACCACCACTTATGTGGATAACCGCAAGGCTACCCCACCCTCACTCTACATCTGCACTACAAATACTAGTATGTTGCCACACACACACACATCACGACTGATGGCTCAACCATTACCGTGACAAAACAAGACAAGCAAAAGCTTACCCTCGTCTCTTCACCTGCTTTGGGTCTTTTGGGGCTCCAACCCATCACAAGTTGTCCCCGAACCACTAATGCATTGCACAATAATCTCTTAGTTCGGGGCAGCAGAAAAGCTGCAACCAGACAAGCACATGACCTTCAAGACAATCCAAGGTCTACTAAAGAACTACACATGCATGCTAAAGGCCCCAAGGCCGCTCCAATTGTAAGGGGGGGTATTTCAATTTACCAATCCTTTCACTTCACTAGGGGTGGGATCACAAACCACCCCAAGCACTTTTGTGGACCATGCACACACATGCAGGTCCAACGATGTTGTTGGCGGTAAGGGAAAAGGACCATTTAATGTGCCCTTAGCTACCCTGAAACCCCTAACTACATGGTACTCGAAGAAGTTTCTTTCGAGCACCATCCTATCCACTCATTCTTCTTCATATGGACGAGCAAGCCCTCGAGGCTGGACTCGAGGCAAGATAGTGCCCCCAAAGATGACCAAATAGCATGCCCCTTCTCCATGCAAAACCAAACTTCCAATTGACTTCGAGCTCCCTTCTCCCAGGATATCATACGTTACCTGAGATGATCAACTTTGCCCTCATCTTTGTAGGGTGAGCTAGTCGAGAAGGATGCCAATGCCAGTTCCAATTATGGGAGGAAATTTACTAGAGCCAGAGTATCAAGCAAATGAGGGGGATGAAAGTGCCACTTAGAAAGAGGAAAGTATAGTCTTCAACGTCAGAAGACCTACTAAAGTATAATTTGTTCTATTCGTTGCAAACCACTAAAGAGCCTAAGACAAGTTGCACTATTCATTTATGTGTCGTAGAGATGCAAGAACGATGCACCCAGTTCATTTGATCTGCGGTGCCATGGCCGTCATGAGCAATCAGAGGATATATAGCCCCAAGACTATCTCGAGCCCATTCGAATTAAGCGATGACTCTAAGTCCTTAAAGCGCCAAGTCCAGTGGCAATGCAGCCCCATGATCATCAAGAGCCAGTACTCACTCGATCTACAAGGCATTCCCAAGCTTAATCAGGGCAAGATGGTCCCTTATTACTTGGACTGCCAGATCGTGGTGTAAAGAGAACCAAGATCACCCTTATTGCTGAACTACTCAGTTCTAACGAACAAGCTAATGTAATGGTAGTTAGCCAAGAGGGTGAAGAACCTGAAAATCCGATGGCTTGCGTCAAGGACATTTTGAGCAACACCTTGATAGGCTCAAAGGACTTGAAAATGCTTGACCTATCGGAGCATCTTGGCATCAAGAGGCAAATTCTCCCCTTGAACCCCAACATAAAGAAGAAGAAAGGAGACCCCAACCTCCTCCTACTGCCCATAATCCAAGACCTCTAAACCCCCTTGTCTTCTTTGATGACCAACCCAACATAGCTTCTCATGTTATGTCATCGGCATTTACTCAAGAAGACATTCAAAGAAGGATCAATAAAAGTATCTAAGGCTTACAAGTTTCGAAGTCACACGAAAGCATTCATTATAAGAAGCTTTACCCATCTTTTATTGATGAAATTCCCTTCCCCATTGGATACCAAAAAGGAAAGTTGCCTATCCTTGATGGCACTGACTCGCCCTAGCAGTATGTGGCCCATTTCATGTTAGCATGTCAAGAATCGGCTTCAAATTCTAGATTGCTTTTCAGTAGTTTGAAGAAACCTTGAATGGGCCCGTCTTTAAGTGGTACACACTTTTTCCCCCAAACTCAATTCATTCCTAAGAAGAGATGGAACATTTGTTTTACAAACCCTTCAATGAGGTAGAACGAGATATTCAAGCTATAGAACTTCTCTCAATGACTCAGGGGACGAATGAATCAGTAAACCAGTATATCCAGAGATGGAGGGATCTTGTAATGTACCAAACTAATCCCATGCCTGAGATCAACACAGTACAAATATACGTAAGGAATATGAAAAAGGAAATTTCCTTGCATGTTCAGGCTTCTAATTCTACCACCTTCTTAGACATGATCACAAAGGTAGAAAAAATTGAAAGCCTACTAAAACATCATGGGGGAAGTCAAGCTTAGACCATGAGGGGAAGTCAAAATTGCAATCTCATCAGTAATAGGGCAAACCTTCGCATTGGCTAGCAAAGTTTTTCACTTACTTAAAGCATGTTTATGACCAAAATTGGGTGAAAATAAACAGCCCAAGTCCCATTGGGTCATGCGTCGCCTGGCCCGGCGTGCAGCATGGCATGCAGTTGTGTGACATGGTCCCTTTCGCAAGGCCCGACACACAGTGTGGCACACTTCCATTGGGCAAGGGTATTTTTGTCTTTTTTTTATGCTTCGAACTCTTCAATGGGGTGTTTTACTTGAGTGATTTTTGGACCATTAGAAATCTTTTAGGTTCTACTACATCTTCTGATAGGTTTCGGAAGGTTTGGGACAACTAACCTGGGTTTACGATTACTAGCACTCACTAGGATTTGTGTGGTCCTTAGGATTCAGAATAAGGGTTTCTAGGAATTCCCTTAACTAGAATTTTGAGGGGGTCATCTACAGCTTGCAATGAATTCTAGGTTGAATTTTTTAATTTAGCACTAAGGATGATCAATATAACCTTGCCTAAAACTAAATTTTTTTTTTAATTGTAAAGTATTGCACCATATTCCCCTATTGAGGTTGAGGCATCTGTTTCAATAAACTTGAAAGTGGATGGATCAAGAATAGCTACATATGGAAAAGATTTTACCTTTCGTATTGATTTTTTTGATAAGCAAAGTCATTTTGTAAGTTAATTCAGGTGGACTTTGTAAAGTCTTAAAGTTAATAAGTTTCTATCTAGTGGCAAATTATGATAAGAATTAGAAACATAATTTACAAATCCTAAAAATGTTTGAATTTACTTTTTATTAGTGATCTTATCTGAAATTTGTTATCAAAACTATTGGCTCTTTCAATAGGATATGTAGTTCCTTCTTGAAGACTTGATCTTCTTAGATGAAACAATCAAACCATTAGTCTTTACCTCATTATAGAATATAATAAAATATTCCCAATGTTGATCAAAAGAATTTGAGAATATCAAACATCATCAATATGAACTATAATAAAATCTTTATATTGGGAATAGATATCATTCATAATATTTTGAAACTCAGAAGGAGAAGTTTTTTAATCCAAATGGAAAAACATTCCATTCATAATGTCCAAACGGGATTATCAAGGCAGCCTTACATCTATCTGATTCGTTAATGTGTATTTGCAAAAATCCAGATTTTATATCAAACTTAAGGAATATTTTTGCATTATACATTCTAGAGATAAGATCTTGACGATTAGGAATAAGATATCGTATCCATTTTAGTACTTTATTTAATTACATATAAATTAGTAGTCTTGGTACTCCCTAGTTCAATTGTATTTACAGCATAAAATATTGCAAGAATCCATGCGGACACATTTTTCCCATTCAACAAAGAACTTGGAAGATCAAACATATTTCTTTTACTAAAATTTGTTTGCCTTCTTCTTTTTCATGTTAGGGCTATTTTTCAAATATACACTCTCTTCATTCTAATAGACAATGACAAAAAAACAAAAATTTAAAAATGCACAATAGAAAGTATTTTTTAACGCAAATAATATAGATTATCCTTTTTAGTGAGATGCTTAGATCTAAACCTTATGAGGATTTTTTATTTTTCCAAAGTTTTTTAGATGGTTTTATTATCACTAGATGTACAATTTTAAAAAAGAAAAAAATGATTTTTAGTTTGTAAAGGTTTACATCTTGAAATTCACTAAATGGGCGGTTTAAGATTCATTGTTGGAGGGAATCTCATTTTGACCATATCTATGGTGTAGGGTTAAAATTTATTTTTAAGGATTGATTTTAGGATGTAGGGAGTGTGTGTACAAAATTTGACGTCACACACCTGCAATAAATATGATTTTTCAGAAGCATAGTTTCATTATATTATAATGAGATACTAAAATCAGTTCCTAAAGTAAAACCCAATCTAAGAGTATTTCCAAGTTGCATTCTCTATGTGCAAGAAACAAATAATGCCTCAAGATTAAATAGAAACCGTCGAATTTTTTAATGGTGAGATTTATGTGTTACAAAAGTCAAAATTCAATTTGTTCTTTTTGACAAATTGACTAGGTTCACAAAATTTTGTGTCATAAACAATTTCCCAAGTTTTCTATTGAAGGAGTAAATCTACAGTGTATTCCCATGGAATCATAGTATAGGTGTTATAAATATATATCAATCTAAAAGGATAGTAAAGGAGCAAAAAGAAGGCCAAGTCTTCTAGGAAGAGTTCTGGGAATGCCAAGAAACAACAACACTAGTAATGCACTATTCATCACTAGCAATAGGTCTCCAACAACGTGCAGCATTTCGCTAAGATGTTTTGTTCCTCAATCACTTATGGTGCCTCGCAGATGCTATTCCTTGGTTCCTTTTTTCCTAAAAGCAGCCTTTCTGTGGTAATCTTAGAATTGTTTATTGGTAGTTTTCACAAGATTTCAAACTCGACATGACCCCACCATGCATGCTCAATTGTTCACTACCAAATCCAGGACGATCTTTGATGAAAGCCCCTCTAGTTTATGATTTAAATTAAATTGATCATAATTGATAAAGATAGTGGGCCCTATTGAATTATATATCACACAAGTTCTGCCTCACATCATACTTTCATGATCTATCGACATGTAAAACCAAAGAGAGAAACTCACGAAAACACAAAGAAACGAAAAAATGGCCAAAAAAGTGATTTAAGAAAAATAAAGTAGAAATTAAAAGAAAGAAAAATAAACAACGTACTTGGCAAGCCTGCCCCCTAACTTGGCTACCATAGTTGGTGGCCCAAATTAGAGTTAGCGGTTGAGATGTTTTTCTCTTCAACACTCGAATTTCACTCAAAGCAAAGAATTTATGGGTCTTCAAATGGATTTGATCTTAATGTGCACTTTACCAATGGAATATGGTTTGAATTTCTTGGTTCATGGAGCTTCAATGGCTAGTAGAATTTTAGGGTTTGAAGAGCTAAGGTTTCGAAGGTTTTGTGGCACATAGGGTTTCATATAAGAATTTTGGGGCTTCAAGGGTTCATATATTTAGAATCATATTGTATAACGATATTTATAGGGCAATCAGACAAGTTCCGAATGCATAACCAACACTACGAAGGCTTTCAACAGCCGATGTGCATAGCAACACGGACTATGTCGCTTCTATCTTTGTGAACTGTCTAGCGACTTTCAGAAGCTTTCAAAATTTCAGTTACACATTTTGGAGTGGTTTGAGTGCGCTATAACAACCCTTCTCCAATGCGATTCAAAACAGATGAATAGAAGGGGAAACATTCCTATAAGCCCTAAAATTCTAATCTTAAACCCCCATTTCCCTCTAAACCCTATGAACCCTAAGCCTTCAAAACTTAGATTTCAAGCAACCATTGGGCCTCTAAAAACCAAGAAATTCAGAGCCTAAGCCATTCAAATGAGTATAGAATCAACATTTTCTGATCTAGGAAACTATCTGAGCTCTACTCCCTTTTCTGATCTAGGCTTCAAGTGAGTATAGAATCAACATTCTCTCTGTAAATGTCTTCACATGAGATTGTATCAAGGGCTTGTCTTCTTTACTAGGTGTGTTAGAAAAATAACAGGGTAAAGAGGTTCATGAATATCTCTTTTCCACTCTCTCTTTCTCTTTATAATGTAGAAAAAATATTTAACATGTGAAAATAAAAATGATCAATCCCTTTTCCATGATATCAAAGGAATTTAAATAGACTTTCAAAGAGTTGCAACCATCATGTTACCCAAATCTTTTACTGAAACTAACTCTTCCTCAAAAAATGGTTCGATGGGATAAGTATCCATCAAAATATTTTTAGATGGTTTCAATGCGAGCTTTACTCTAGTCTAAGCCCCAAACATCATGATATTCAAATTTAAACATGAAACCAACTGATTTGTTGTGATATTGTTGGAGAAAATCAAGGGAGAGTGATTATTTGGACACGTCATCCGCCAAGCTTGCCTACTATTCTAGCATGTCTAAATATAATTGATGGCATTCTCTGATAATGAACCGATTGGACTTAAAACTTTTCATGTGATAGTGGATTCAAAGACGAAGTCCAAGCATCATCTTAAATGGATCACTAACGAGAGAGACATGGATAAACAAATTCGACCCATTTTTACTGCAGATTGTGACAATAAATCTAGCAATTGCATAAGCAACCATGCTTTTCCATGGGATTCCACACTGTGATAGTTTGATAATCTTGTTCAAGGGCGGTTGAGTCACATTTTCATAACTTGGGGACCAAAATACTCCATATATTATGAGATATTTTGGATACACAATCAAGCCTTTGTATAATTTTACGACTTCTAATGCAAGGCTAACAGTCTCCTATGGAAGCCCCATAAGGTGTCGTCCTCTTGTTGTTGCGAGGGTTTCATGTCAAAAAATCTAATGGTCCATGTCTCATGCAAAAACCTCCTCATTGATTGGGTGAACTATCAATTTTTAGTGACCAGAGGTCATCATGGCTACAGAATATGTATCTGGCAGACGACAAATAGGAGTCTTGTCTACTGAAGGGTAAATATAAGGGGTCAATCATCTCCAAATAACTTTAAACTTCTACGATTATCCTTTGATTTCATCTGTGAATATCTCAAATGTGCTTGTCCTTGTATCATGGCTCAAAAATACGTCCAACATATATGCAACAATATAGTAAAATAAAGAAATGTGCCCATACAATTAAATGGGATTGAAATATAGATCCCTAAGGATTGTGCTAAGATGCATCCTATTTTTCCCTTTATTTAAGGTGCATAAATATTCAATTGAGATACATTTAAATGGGTAGTAAGCAGCTCTCATATCAATTAGTTTACATGAATTTTGAATTTCCATTGAACTAGTTGAATCCCAGTTTCATTATAACAATTAGATGGTTAAGATGCATTTTGGTCCATCACATACAAAAATTTCATTGCATGGTGCCATACTCCGTACACATGCCAAGAAGAAAAAGAAATTTGTTCTTTTCACCTCTAATTACTCTTTTTTTTATCATGATTAGAATACCACATAAAAAACTCAAGGGTTGAGTTTCTTGCTCGAGTAAAGTACTTCGTGTTGTGCTATTTAAAAATTCCCTTGTTGAGCTATTTAAAAATTCCATCAAACATTTAACTTAGTTCAACTCAAATTTGGAAGTAAAAAAATATTCTCAAAATCAAATTGGCCAACAAAATAGTGAGTGGTCTAATGTAGTCAAAACCACAATGACATCGACCGAACTAGTTGGAGTGGATTTTAAAACAAGTTTAAAAAACAAAGGTGATAAATGATTGGAGGCTAGGAAAATCAGCTGAGCAATTTTCAAAACCTTTTAGAAAGGAGGTACTATATAATAAAAACTTTCCTTGTTGGAATTGGTTTGGCATAGCCATGCCAGGTTTGGCTCGACTACGGCACTGAACCTTAATGGCCAGACTTGGTTGGTCCAAGACAAATGGACCCTTTCCCTAACCCAACTGGTTCTCGAGTAGATGGTCTGGTCCAACCCTCTTAATTATGCAAGACAGTTGAAGGTTCTTAAAAAAAAAATTTGAGAAAAAAAAAAAGCTTCTCCAATATGATTCAAAACAGATGAATAGATGGGGAAACATCCCTATAAGCCCTAAAATTCATATTTTAAACCCCCTTTTCCCTCTAAACCCAATGAACTCTAACCTTTCAAAACAAAGATTTCAAGCAGCCATTGAGCCTCTATAAACCATGAAATTCAAAGCCAAAGCCACTGTTTAAGTTCAAGTTAAGAAAACCAACAGAAAACTCCAAGATCAAATCCTTTTGAAGACCAACAAACTCTTTGATTCAAATGAAATTCAATGGTGGCGGAGAAATTTGCCCGGGGCTGGCTTTCCAAGTAAGTTGTTTCTTTTTCTCTCTTTCATTTTCTAGTTTATTATCCTTAACATTCCTTTTAAACCTATATTCTTATTTATTTGTGTCTTAAAACTCTTTTAAACTTCCATGAGTGTCAGTTTTTCAATTTTATGTAATCTTAAGACAACACTACTGATGGATCATAAAAGGGAAGCCATGAGGCTCAATTTTTGTGATCCATAATTCTGCTGGACCCAATATAATTACTAATTTTATTTGATTTAGTTTAAAGCATAAATCAGCTATAATTTTATTCAAGATCTTCTCCGATTTTGTTGTAAACTTTTCCTAAAACAATCAGGTGCCCTATATTTTTACGATATTACTGAAGATAACAAAAAGATCAATGAGCGGTTAAAAGCACTATGGTAACTTTTGTTTTCTAGGCATGCTTATAAAATAGGATGTTGTGCAATGAAATTTCTATGTGAATGTTGGGAAAAAATGCATCATAATTGCCGCTTTGTTAAGTAGAAACACGCTTCTAAAAGTTCTTTGGGGATTCAAATATCTTGTGGGAATATGTAAACTCCTTGATTCGATGATTGCTTGCTACTCATCGAAAATGTAGGTCATTTTACGAAATTTTCGTGTTGAAAATTTTAAGATGGTAGGAGAACCTATTTTTATCACTAAAATTATAACTTTTTGTTTTTAACTATATGGGTTCATTCCTTTGTTTGCTATATTTCTTCATATGATACTCAATGAACAACTAAAAATGCATTATGCAAATAAGATGTCATTTTCAATGTTGTTAGGGGCATTTCTATTTTTACAATTTAGTGGAAGAAGCACCTCAGTTTGCCTTTTCAAAACACATTGGAAGACTTGTGATAGAGATAAGGACAAAACATGCAATAGAATCAACCTGCAAAACCCCATTTCTCTTGTTAAAATGTGCTTGCATACCTATAGATATTTCCTTCTACCCTTGATTTAATTCTCTATATTTGTCAACCTGTTATTGAACTAAGCTTTTCCAAGCCCTTGTGTCTCTCTCCATTTCTCTCTCATTTTTACTCAAAGAGAGCCATTGTGCATTTTAGGCTAGAAAATGGTTTGAATTGCTCATTTCTTTGGTCTAAATTGCATTAGCGGGCCGAGCAAACTTCAAATCAAGAGGATAGAGAACAAAACAAATAGGCAATTAACCTACTCAACGAGAGAAAATGGCTCCTCACTGAGGCCTAAGCTCTGTATTATTTGTGACATGGATAAAGCTCTCATCAAGTCTTGGGTAAAAAGAAATCAACATACTTACCCAAAGAAAAATATAGAGCATGAAATATAGGGTATAAGGAGATTTGAGTAGGTATGTATGTACATTTTAGTGAGAGAAAGGGGGAGGTGAATGTCAATTCTACTTCATATTTGTCTTTGTTTGTGAAACAAATCTTTCCAAGTGTTTTGGAACTCCAATTGGATGGACTATTTCCACTCAAGTCTAGTAACAGAAATACCTCTAACAACACTTAAAATGACATATACTTTTCATAATGCATTTTTAGTTGTTCATCAAGTGTCATTTTGTTCGCCCAAAACTGTGTCAAGAAATATTTACAATACTGTGACTCCAAATTGGAACCACAAAACTAACACGTTCAGGAGCCCATTTCACCTTAAATTTCATGTATTGGAAATAAAAGAATTTTTTACATAAAACTGGAGTTCGTTAGGAGTTCCAAGAACTCTCAATTCTAGTTACACTTTACATTAAACCTCTATACGGGACTGAACACTCTTGATTCAGACCATGAAGCATTTACAAATCCTTAAGAAAGAAATTATACAGAAACTACCGGAAAGATCTGTATCAAGAAGTTCGCCATGCTTGCTTTTTTGGATGTATACACAGATACTACCTGAGCTCTGCTCCCTTGTTTGATCTGGGCTTCGAGTATAGAATCAGCACTTTCTCTATAAATGTCTTCACATGATATTCAAGAGGTTCATCAATCTCTCTTTTCTACTCTCTTTCTTGTAATCATCTAGAAAAAATATCCGACTTGTGAAAATCAAAATGATCAATCCATTTTCCACTATATCAAAGGAGATTAAATAGACTTTCATGGAGTACCAACCATTGTGTTACCCAAATCTTTGACTGAAACCAACTCCTTCTCATAAAATGGCTCGAAGGGATAAGTATTCACCAAAAGATTTTCGGATGGTTTCAATGACGAGCTTTACTCTGGTTTAGGCCTAAACATCAGGATAT
The DNA here is from genome assembly GCF_000471905.2 of Amborella trichopoda. The sequence continues at coordinate 15,123,181 of NW_006495273.1, read as the reverse complement.
TCAAATTTAAACCTGAAACAAACTGATTTGTTGTGATATTATTGGAGAAAATCAAGGGAGAGTGATTATTTGGGCACGTCATCTGCCAAGCTTGCCTACTATTCTAGCATGTCTAAATCTAATTGATGCCATCCTCTGATAATGAGCCCATAGGACTTAAAACTTTTCATGTGATAGTGGATTCAAAGAAAAAGTCCAGGCATCATCTTAAATGGATCAATAATGAGAGAGACATGGATCAACAAATTCGACCCATGTTTGCTGCATATTTTTACAATATATCTAGCTATTGCAAAAGCAACCATGCTTCCTCATGAGATTCCACACCGTGATAGTTTGAGAATCTTGTCGAAGGGCCCTTCATGCACATCTTCATAAAATTGGGGACAAAAATACTCTATATATTACAAGATATTTTGGACCGGCAGTCAAGCCTTTGTACAATTTTATGACTTAATTTTATGACTTCTATTGTAAGGCTAGCCGTCACCCATGGAAGCTCCATAAGGTGTCGTCCTCTTGTTGTTGAGAGGGCTTTATGCAAAAAATCTAATTGTTCATGTCTCATGAAAAGAACTCCTTATTGATTGGCAAAAGTAAAAATTTTAGTGACTAGAGGTCATCATGGTTACAGAATATGTATCTGGCAGACGATAAATATGAGTCTTGTCTGCTGAAGGGTATATATAAGGGGTCAATCATTTCCAAATAAGTTGAAACTTCAGGGAGAAGGTTATCATGCCTCACATACGAGGTCCCAATAGTTTTCGATCAACCCAAATATCATAATGGGACAGGTCGTCAAGGAATATCTTGGTGGCCGACAGCTTAGATGATGTCTAATTTATAAAATCCTTGAACCAAAGGCATATGGGGCCACATTGACTATATCTCCAAAGTGTTGTCGTTTACCCTTTTCTTGGAAAGGGGCAGTAATGGCGAGAATTCAGATGCCTATCGGGAAGGTGCTTTAGTCCTTTCCACGGGGAGCCGCTGACCCTTGCCAGTGCACGGTTGCATTTTTTTTTTTTAGGAGGTAGTTTTAGAGTCACATGCCCGTGACTGTAGTAAGGCTTTCTTAAAGTCCCGCCCTTGGGACCGACAGTAGCGTATGCCTTAGGACCTTGCGCCCGAGTAGGGAGAACCCTGAGGGGTTCTGGTGATGGTGGGCTGAGCTCCCTCGGCAAAAAGGACTTGCCTTGGGATGATGTCGTGTACGGTAGGTCATCATTTTTTATATGATTTGATGAGATTCCAGAAGGTCCAACCGTCAAACTCCGCTTTGGCACAGGTTGAATCTAAAGACATATGAACCGCATCCCAACACCTCTAATATCGTGTCATGAAGCTTATAGGGGCCATTGGAAACAGAAGTCCCAAAGTTTGGTCTCAAATAGAGATGGTTTTGATTGTCTTTATGATGGGTTGGTTGTCAAGATGTATAGAGTGATTGGCTATCAGGGCTTTCAATGTATATTATGGCCTTACATGATGAGCTCAGGCCTCAATACACCCTTCTATCATACTTAAGTGTATCCTACAAATTTATTCCAAAATCATGTTGATTTTTCATGCATCATAACCCATCATCTACCAAGCATATATAGGGTTGACGTCCGATCAAGCCTTATCTTCTAAGATTATTCTTTGATTTCTTCTGTAAATATCTCAAATGTGTTTGCCCTTGTATCATGGCTCAAAACTACACACCACATATGCAACAATATAGTAAAATAAAGAAATGTACCAATACAATTAAATTGGATTGAAATATAGTTCCCTAAGCATTGTGCCGAGATGCATCCTATTTTTCCCTCTATTTAAGATGCATAAAGATTCAATTGAGCTACATTTAAATGGCAAGCAACTCTCATATCCATTAGTTTTCATGAATTTTGAATATCCATTGAAATAAATAGTGGAGCCTAGTATCCTTGTAACAATTAGATGGTTAAGATGCATTTTGGTCCATCACATACAAAAATTTCATTGCATAGTGTCATACTCCATAAACATGCCAAGAAAGAAAAGAAATTAGTTATTTTCACCTCTAATTACTCTTTTTGTTATCATGATTAGAATACCACATTAAAACACAAGGGTTGAATTTCTTGCTCTAGTAAAGTACTTCAAAATGTGCTATTTAACAACTCTTTCAAACATTTAACTTAGTTCAATTCGAATTTGGAAGTTATAAAGTATTCTCAAAATCAAATTGCCCAACAAAATAGTGCGAGGTCTAATGTAGTCAAAACCACCTTGACATCGACCAAACTAGTAGAAGCGGATTTTAAAATATGTACAAAACAAAGGCGACAAATGATTCGAGGCTGGGAAAATCTTCCGAGCAATTTTCAAAACCTATTAGAAAGGAGGTACTATATATTAAAAACTTTCCCTGTTCGAATTGGTTTGGCTTATCCATGCCAAGTTTGGCACGATTACGGCACTGGACCTTAATGGCCGTACTTGGTTGGTCCAAGAAAAATGGAACCTTGCCCATACCGAACTGGCTCTCGAGTAGATAGTCTGGCCCAACCCTATTAATTATGCAAGGCAGTTGAAGGTTCATAAAAATTAAATTTAAAAAAATAAAAAAAAAGGCCTGGCACAACTGAGCCATAGCCCCTAGCCTAGGCACAACACTGCCTAGCCACTAGGTGAGATTTCATTCCCAGCCTTGAAGGGTTCCTCTAGGTTGATATGCTTGACCCATTGTCACCCTTTCAACTATAGTATGGTAACCCCTTCATGCATTATTAATAAATTATGTTTGTACAGGTGCTTGTCAAGTATATAGTACCACAAACGAGCCTTCTATCTTTATTTGATGGTGGAGATTGGCTCATTATATTTTTTCTGTTCTAGTTGGTTAATAAAATAATGGTATTTTTTATTATGACATTTCTATAATACATATTGCGATATTACATAGTTTCTTTTAGACACTTTCTTCTTTTGTTTGGACATATTGGGTGTGGAATTAACATACCAACAATGCATACAAAACTTTTCCGAACAATAACTAGAATTCGTAATGAAATTATGATGTTATGCTTTGAAATAAGGCAGCCAAAATATGTTGATAAGATTTTACTACCTGGATTTTAAGGCATACGGGTACCATATTGAGTAATCTTGCATACGAGCCAACTAACCTACACCAATAAACAAGAATCATAATGAAACAATAACAAAACCAAACAAAAATAGAATAGCCAATAATTGCAAGATATGATTATTTGTCATTCTAAAATGTGATGAAATCCAATAAAATAACATAGGTACCAATTTACCTATTTACACATGCCAACATATATCTCCAAAAGAGGGAACACATAATTCTACCTGAAAATAACCTATATACTTTTTTCACCAAAAATGGAATGTATTGATCCTATTGAAAATAATAATAATAATAGATACAGGGGAAGTAGCAAAGACACATGACAAAAGAAAGACCGGGATCAAATAGATATTTAAAATGAAAACTTTAGAGATTTCTCTTGATTTGATAGTCATCACTTTCATGATTTGTAGAAAACAACATGCAATCTAGAAAAAGATTAGCAAAAAAACAACATGTAATCGTTGTGATGCATGGGGTCAAAAAAGCAAGGACAGTGATAGGAGAGACATAGATCAATTTAAGTTTAAGAGAAAAATATAAAGGCTAAAGAAAAAAAATGGTGATCGTCCAACTAAATTGAAGAGAAATAGATCTCAAATGAAACCAATTGTTTATATATAATAAAAATTCATGATAATTACACTTATGTATATGATGTTAACTTTGATAAACATAAATTCAATATCAAAAAATTTGAGCTGAATTCCTAGTTGGATTTTATACAATTAGGAAAACAATACTCAGAGTGTTCTAAATTGAATGATAATAAAAGACAAATATATGAATAAATATCAAAGTACAAGAAAATATAAAACATAAAAAAACAACAGTGTAATTGAAATACAAAAAAAAGACTGCAAGCTGAGGTTTCAAACTTTCTAAAATTATGTTTTTGAGAGGGAGTCACCTGCAACTTTATGCTTCTTAAGGAGTGTGCTCACGAAAAGAAGAAGGCAAATCGTAAAATTTTTCATACTCAGAAACAAAAACATGGGATACTTTAGTTCGAAGCTTGTATATAAGAAAGAAGACGATGTAGGAGCAGATATACTTGAGAATGCAATTTATAGAAAAATAAGAAAGAGACGGTTACAATGTCTATGTTAAGAGCATGCAATATTTAAATATGTAATATTTAGGTAAAATTAATTGTTAGGGAAGGGCACGTGTTTGACAAGCACATTTAAAATATATTAGATAGATTTTGAAAAAAAAACAAAAAAAATGAAGAAAAAATGTGTTAAAGTAATTGAAGGTGATTCCAAAACAAATTAGGACTTAGCTCAAGTTACTTATCAAGCCACTTAAGTAATTAATAAATAAATTTATATGTGTTCCTGCTTAGCTCATAAATATTCTTCCTAGATTGTACATATCTAACGAAACACCAACCAATAATGCGTTTATAGGTGATGATCTCTTAAGGACCATACCCATAAAAATAAGATGGTCAATCATGAAGTTCTTTACAATTTGGATGAGGATGGAAACAAATTATGGGTGTATTTTATTTGGAAGCTTGGTTGTAAGGAAGTTGGAGGTGATGTCAGTAGAGAGTCTTGCACAATATAATTATAGAAACCATCATAAAATGATGATTGCCATTTGTTTCCAGAAAGAAGCATTATTTAGGCAAAATTAATTTGTTGGGAAAAAATAACCAAATACGTATTATTCATATATAAGTAATATTTAGAGGGAATATATTTTATAAGAGTATCTATCAATACATCATTAGAAGAATGAAGTAAAAACTAATCCCAACCATGAAATGCCAACTTTGTTATGGAGTTTGAAAATAAATTTCAATGAACTTCGAGTCTAACCAATCACATACTCTAAGCCTACTGATTTCAATCCTAATCTCATTATAAAAAAGATAAATGGTTTTATTGTCTATATATCCATAACTAAATGATTTTGGCATGATTGGGCAATTGAAAAACAACAATGTATATTTGTTAACTTAAGTGTTAGTGCAAAAACTTGAATTAGGGTTCAACACAAGTTAATCCACACTAATTTATTCATAAATATGTTTTTTTATTGCATTAATTCCTAACTTTATCGTTACGTATAATTGTATGTGTTTAGGGAATAACTACCAAATATTTCACTATTAGAGATATTTTGTAGGATGTGTGCCCCTATGATGAAGAAGATATTTAACTTTCTATAATTTAGGTGAGGACATAACCAATCATAGGTGTACTGTATTGGAAACATGATTCTTTAGAGAACCTAGCATCATGCAAATTTTCAAAACATAAGAAAGAGATGTTTAATATGTTTAGATTTTTAGAAAACAATAATTAGGCAAAACTAATTACTCTAGAGCAAATAATATGGTGTTAGCTATCATCATCATCATTAGAGCCTTTTCTCAACTATTTGCTCGATTAAGAGCTATACCCTATATGAGGCCAAGTGTCCGTATCTTTTATCATTACATCCAATTATATCCTTTTGGGCTTACCCCTTGTAGTTTCTAAGTTTTCTACTTGAACCAATTTGTACCTCCCAATATTCAAATAATGTTAACAAGTTATGTAGATTATTATCTAATATATTAAGCAAGAATATGACCCACTTTGTTTTTACATCATGTGTCCATTTCCCTCGGTCTCTCTCTCTCTCTCTCTCTCTGTCGTGGGAGCGAAGCACGACGACGGGAGTAGG